>JAWNZC010000271.1:0-125000 GCA_035771165.1 Paragorgia papillata
TGAAGGCTTGATGAAGGCTTGAAGGCTTGAAGGCTTGAAGGCTTCTGAAGGCTCTTGAAGGCTTGAAGGCTTGGAAGCTTGAAGGCTTGAAGGCTTGAAGGCTTGAAGGCTTGAGGCTTGAAAGGCTGAAAGGCTTGAAGGCTTTTGGAAGGCTTGAAGGCTTGAAGCTTGAAGGCTTGAATGCTTGAAGGCGCTGCATGAAGGCTTGAAGGCTGTGGCTGAAGGCTTGAAGGCTTGAAGGCTTGAAGGCTTGAAGGCTTTTGAAGGCTTGAAAGGCTTGAAGGCATGCAGGCTTGAAGGCTTGAGGCTGAAGGCTTGAAGGCTTGAAGGCTTGATGGCTTGAAGGCTTGAAGGCTTGAAGGCGTTGAAGGCTTGAAGGCTTGAAGGCTTGAAGGCTTGAAGGCTTGAAGGCTTGAAGGCTTGAAGGCTTGAAGGCTTGAAGGCTTGAAGGCTTGAAGGCTTGAAGGCTTGAAGGCTTGAAGGCTTGAAGGCTTGAAGGCTTGAAGGCTTGAAGGCTTGGCTTGAAGGCTTGAAGGCTTGAAGGCTTGAAGGCTTGAAGGCTTGAAGGCTTGAAGGCTTGAAGGCTTGAAGGCTTGAAGGCTTGAAGGCTTGAAGGCTTGAAGGCTTTGAAGGCTTGAAGGCTTGAAGGCTTGAAGGCTTGAAGGCTTGAAGGCTTGAAGGCTTGAAGGCTTGAAGGCTTGAAGGCTTGAAGGCTTGAAGGCTTGAAGGCTTGAAGGCTTGAAGGCTTGAAGGCTTGAAGGCTTGAAGGCTTGAAGGCTTGAAGGCTTGAAGGCTTGAAGGCTTGAAGGCTTGAAGGCTTGAAGGCTTGAAGGCTTGAAGGCTTGAAGGCTTGAAGGCTTGAAGGCTTGAAGGCTTGAAGGCTTGAAGGCTTGAAGGCTTGAAGGCTTGAAGGCTTGAAGGCTTGAAGGCTTGAAGGCTTGAGGCTTGAAGGCTTGAAGGCTTGAAGGCTTGAAGGCTTGAAGGCTTGAAGGCTTGAAGGCTTGAAGGCTTGAAGGCTTGAAGGCTTGAAGGCTTGAAGGCTTGAAGGCTTGAAGGCTTGAAGGCTTGAAGGCTTGAAGGCTTGAAGGCTTGAAGGCTTGAAGGCTTGAAGGCTTGAAGGCTTGAAGGCTTGAAGGCTTGAAGGCTTGAAGGCTTGAAGGCTTGAAGGCTTGAAGGCTTGAAGGCTTGAAGGCTTGAAGGCTTGAAGGCTTGAAGGCTTGAAGGCTTGAAGGCTTGAAGGCTTGAAGGCTTGAAGGCCTTGAAGGCTTGAAGGCTTGAAGGCTTGAAGGCTTGAAGGCTTGAAGGCTTGAAGGCTTGAAGGCTTGAAGGCTTGAAGGCTTGAAGGCTTGAAGGCTTGAAGGCTTGAAGGCTTGAAGGCTTGAAGGCTTGAAGGCTTGAAGGCTTGAAGGCTTGAAGGCTTGAAGGCTTGAAGGCTTGAAGGCTTGAAGGCTTGAAGGCTTGAAGGCTTGAAGGCTTGAAGGCTTGAAGGCTTGAAGGCTTGAAGGCTTGAAGGCTTGAAGGCTTGAAGGCTTGAAGGCTTGAAGGCTTGAAGGCTTGAAGGCTTGAAGGCTTGAAGGCTTGAAGGCTTGAAGGCTTGAAGGCTTGAAGGCTTGAAGGCTTGAAGGCTTGAAGGCTTGAAGGCTTGAAGGCTTGAAGGCTTGAAGGCTTGAAGGCTTGAAGGCTTGAAGGCTTGAAGGCTTGAAGGCTTGAAGGCTTGAAGGCTTGAAGGCTTGAAGGCTTGAAGGCTTGAAGGCTTGAAGGCTTGAAGGCTTGAAGGCTTGAAGGCTTGAAGGCTTGAAGGCTTGAAGGCTTGAAGGCTTGAAGGCTTGAAGGCTTGAAGGCTTGAAGGCTTGAAGGCTTGAAGGCTTGAAGGCTTGAAGGCTTGAAGGCTTGAAGGCTTGAAGGCTTGAAGGCTTGAAGGCTTGAAAGGCTTGAAGGCTTGAAGGCTTGAAGGCTTGAAGGCTTGAAGGCTTGAAGGCTTGAAGGCTTGAAGGCTTGAAGGCTTGAAGGCTTGAAGGCTTGAAGGCTTGAAGGCTTGAAGGCTTGAAGGCTTGAAGGCTTGAAGGCTTGAAGGCTTGAAGGCTTGAAGGCTTGAAGGCTTGAAGGCTTGAAGGCTTGAAGGCTTGAAGGCTTGAAGGCTTGAAGGCTTGAAGGCTTGAAGGCTTGAAGGCTTGAAGGCTTGAAGGCTTGAAGGCTTGAAGGCTTGAAGGCTTGAAGGCTTGAAGGCTTGAAGGCTTGAAGGCTTGAAGGCTTGAAGGCTTGAAGGCTTGAAGGCTTGAAGGCTTGAAGGCTTGAAGGCTTGAAGGCTTGAAGGCTTGAAGGCTTGAAGGCTTGAAGGCTTGAAGGCTTGAAGGCTTGAAGGCTTGAAGGCTTGAAGGCTTGAAGGCTTGAAGGCTTGAAGGCTTGAAGGCTTGAAGGCTTGAAGGCTTGAAGGCTTGAAGGCTTGAAGGCTTGAAGGCTTGAAGGCTTGAAGGCTTGAAGGCTTGAAGGCTTGAAGGCTTGAAGGCTTGAAGGCTTGAAGGCTTGAAGGCTTGAAGGCTTGAAGGCTTGAAGGCTTGAAGGCTTGAAGGCTTGAAGGCTTGAAGGCTTGAAGGCTTGAAGGCTTGAAGGCTTGAAGGCTTGAAGGCTTGAAGGCTTGAAGGCTTGAAGGCTTGAAGGCTTGAAGGCTTGAAGGCTTGAAGGCTTGAAGGCTTGAAGGCTTGAAGGCTTGAAGGCTTGAAGGCTTGAAGGCTTGAAGGCTTGAAGGCTTGAAGGCTTGAAGGCTTGAAGGCTTGAAGGCTTGAAGGCTTGAAGGCTTGAAGGCTTGAAGGCTTGAAGGCTTGAAGGCTTGAAGGCTTGAAGGCTTGAAGGCTTGAAGGCTTGAAGGCTTGAAGGCTTGAAGGCTTGAAGGCTTGAAGGCTTGAAGGCTTGAAGGCTTGAAGGCTTGAAGGCTTGAAGGCTTGAAGGCTTGAAGGCTTGAAGGCTTGAAGGCTTGAAGGCTTGAAGGCTTGAAGGCTTGAAGGCTTGAAGGCTTGAAGGCTTGAAGGCTTGAAGGCTTGAAGGCTTGAAGGCTTGAAGGCTTGAAGGCTTGAAGGCTTGAAGGCTTGAAGGCTTGAAGGCTTGAAGGCTTGAAGGCTTGAAGGCTTGAAGGCTTGAAGGCTTGAAGGCTTGAAGGCTTGAAGGCTTGAAGGCTTGAAGGCTTGAAGGCTTGAAGGCTTGAAGGCTTGAAGGCTTGAAGGCTTGAAGGCTTGAAGGCTTGAAGGCTTGAAGGCTTGAAGGCTTGAAGGCTTGAAGGCTTGAAGGCTTGAAGGCTTGAAGGCTTGAAGGCTTGAAGGCTTGAAGGCTTGAAGGCTTGAAGGCTTGAAGGCTTGAAGGCTTGAAGGCTTGAAGGCTTGAAGGCTTGAAGGCTTGAAGGCTTGAAGGCTTGAAGGCTTGAAGGCTTGAAGGCTTGAAGGCTTGAAGGCTTGAAGGCTTGAAGGCTTGAAGGCTTGAAGGCTTGAAGGCTTGAAGGCTTGAAGGCTTGAAGGCTTGAAGGCTTGAAGGCTTGAAGCTTGAACTGAAAGCTTGGAAGGCTTGAAAGCTTGAAGGCTCTGAATGCTTGAAGGCTTGAAGGCTTGAAGGCTTGAAGGCTTGAAGGCTTGAAGGCTTGAAGGCTTGAGGGCTTGAAGGCTTGAAGGCTTGAAGGCTTGAAGGCTTGAAGGCTTGAAGGCTTGAAGGCTTGAAGGCTTGAAGGCTTGAAGGCTTGAAGGCTTGAAGGCTTGAAGGCTTGAAGGCTTGAAGGCTTGAAGGCTTGAAGGCTTGACGGCTTGAAGGCTTGAAGGCTTGAAGGCTTGAAGGCTTGAAGGCTTGAAGGCTTGAAGGCTTGAAGGCTTGAAGGCTTGAAGGCTTGAAGGCTTGAAGGCTTGAAGGCTTGAAGGCTTGAAGGCTTGAAGGCTTGAAGGCTTGAAGGCTTGAAGGCTTGAAGGCTTGAAGGCTTGAAGGCTTGAAGGCTTGAAGGCTTGAAGGCTTGAAGGCTTGAAGGCTTGAAGGCTTGAAGGCTTGAAGGCTTGAAGGCTTGAAGGCTTGAAGGCTTGAAGGCTTGAAGGCTTGAAGGCTTGAAGGCTTGAAGGCTTGAAGGCTTGAAGGCTTGAAGGCTTGAAGGCTTGAAGGCTTGAAGGCTTGAAGGCTTGAAGGCTTGAAGGCTTGAAGGCTTGAAGGCTTGAAGGCTTGAAGGCTTGAAGGCTTGAAGGCTTGAAGGCTTGAAGGCTTGAAGGCTTGAAGGCTTGAAGGCTTGAAGGCTTGAAGGCTTGAAGGCTTGAAGGCTTGAAGGCTTGAAGGCTTGAAGGCTTGAAGGCTTGAAGGCTTGAAGGCTTGAAGGCTTGAAGGCTTGAAGGCTTGAAGGCTTGAAGGCTTGAAGGCTTGAAGGCTTGAAGGCTTGAAGGCTTGAAGGCTTGAAGGCTTGAAGGCTTGAAGGCTTGAAGGCTTGAAGGCTTGAAGGCTTGAAGGCTTGAAGGCTTGAAGGCTTGAAGGCTTGAAGGCTTGAAGGCTTGAAGGCTTGAAGGCTTGAAGGCTTGAAGGCTTGAAGGCTTGAAGGCTTGAAGGCTTGAAGGCTTGAAGGCTTGAAGGCTTGAAGGCTTGAAGGCTTGAAGGCTTGAAGGCTTGAAGGCTTGAAGGCTTGAAGGCTTGAAGGCTTGAAGGCTTGAAGGCTTGAAGGCTTGAAGGCTTGAAGGCTTGAAGGCTTGAAGGCTTGAAGGCTTGAAGGCTTGAAGGCTTGAAGGCTTGAAGGCTTGAAGGCTTGAAGGCTTGAAGGCTTGAAGGCTTGAAGGCTTGAAGGCTTGAAGGCTTGAAGGCTTGAAGGCTTGAAGGCTTGAAGGCTTGAAGGCTTGAAGGCTTGAAGGCTTGAAGGCTTGAAGGCTTGAAGGCTTGAAGGCTTGAAGGCTTGAAGGCTTGAAGGCTTGAAGGCTTGAAGGCTTGAAGGCTTGAAGGCTTGAAGGCTTGAAGGCTTGAAGGCTTGAAGGCTTGAAGGCTTGAAGGCTTGAAGGCTTGAAGGCTTGAAGGCTTGAAGGCTTGAAGGCTTGAAGGCTTGAAGGCTTGAAGGCTTGAAGGCTTGAAGGCTTGAAGGCTTGAAGGCTTGAAGGCTTGAAGGCTTGAAGGCTTGAAGGCTTGAAGGCTTGAAGGCTTGAAGGCTTGAAGGCTTGAAGGCTTGAAGGCTTGAAGGCTTGAAGGCTTGAAGGCTTGAAGGCTTGAAGGCTTGAAGGCTTGAAGGCTTGAAGGCTTGAAGGCTTGAAGGCTTGAAGGCTTGAAGGCTTGAAGGCTTGAAGGCTTGAAGGCTTGAAGGCTTGAAGGCTTGAAGGCTTGAAGGCTTGAAGGCTTGAAGGCTTGAAGGCTTGAAGGCTTGAAGGCTTGAAGGCTTGAAGGCTTGAAGGCTTGAAGGCTTGAAGGCTTGAAGGCTTGAAGGCTTGAAGGCTTGAAGGCTTGAAGGCTTGAAGGCTTGAAGGCTTGAAGGCTTGAAGGCTTGAAGGCTTGAAGGCTTGAAGGCTTGAAGGCTTGAAGGCTTGAAGGCTTGAAGGCTTGAAGGCTTGAAGGCTTGAAGGCTTGAAGGCTTGAAGGCTTGAAGGCTTGAAGGCTTGAAGGCTTGAAGGCTTGAAGGCTTGAAGGCTTGAAGGCTTGAAGGCTTGAAGGCTTGAAGGCTTGAAGGCTTGAAGGCTTGAAGGCTTGAAGGCTTGAAGGCTTGAAGGCTTGAAGGCTTGAAGGCTTGAAGGCTTGAAGGCTTGAAGGCTTGAAGGCTTGAAGGCTTGAAGGCTTGAAGGCTTGAAGGCTTGAAGGCTTGAAGGCTTGAAGGCTTGAAGGCTTGAAGGCTTGAAGGCTTGAAGGCTTGAAGGCTTGAAGGCTTGAAGGCTTGAAGGCTTGAAGGCTTGAAGGCTTGAAGGCTTGAAGGCTTGAAGGCTTGAAGGCTTGAAGGCTTGAAGGCTTGAAGGCTTGAAGGCTTGAAGGCTTGAAGGCTTGAAGGCTTGAAGGCTTGAAGGCTTGAAGGCTTGAAGGCTTGAAGGCTTGAAGGCTTGAAGGCTTGAAGGCTTGAAGGCTTGAAGGCTTGAAGGCTTGAAGGCTTGAAGGCTTGAAGGCTTGAAGGCTTGAAGGCTTGAAGGCTTGAAGGCTTGAAGGCTTGAAGGCTTGAAGGCTTGAAGGCTTGAAGGCTTGAAGGCTTGAAGGCTTGAAGGCTTGAAGGCTTGAAGGCTTGAAGGCTTGAAGGCTTGAAGGCTTGAAGGCTTGAAGGCTTGAAGGCTTGAAGGCTTGAAGGCTTGAAGGCTTGAAGGCTTGAAGGCTTGAAGGCTTGAAGGCTTGAAGGCTTGAAGGCTTGAAGGCTTGAAGGCTTGAAGGCTTGAAGGCTTGAAGGCTTGAAGGCTTGAAGGCTTGAAGGCTTGAAGGCTTGAAGGCTTGAAGGCTTGAAGGCTTGAAGGCTTGAAGGCTTGAAGGCTTGAAGGCTTGAAGGCTTGAAGGCTTGAAGGCTTGAAGGCTTGAAGGCTTGAAGGCTTGAAGGCTTGAAGGCTTGAAGGCTTGAAGGCTTGAAGGCTTGAAGGCTTGAAGGCTTGAAGGCTTGAAGGCTTGAAGGCTTGAAGGCTTGAAGGCTTGAAGGCTTGAAGGCTTGAAGGCTTGAAGGCTTGAAGGCTTGAAGGCTTGAAGGCTTGAAGGCTTGAAGGCTTGAAGGCTTGAAGGCTTGAAGGCTTGAAGGCTTGAAGGCTTGAAGGCTTGAAGGCTTGAAGGCTTGAAGGCTTGAAGGCTTGAAGGCTTGAAGGCTTGAAGGCTTGAAGGCTTGAAGGCTTGAAGGCTTGAAGGCTTGAAGGCTTGAAGGCTTGAAGGCTTGAAGGCTTGAAGGCTTGAAGGCTTGAAGGCTTGAAGGCTTGAAGGCTTGAAGGCTTGAAGGCTTGAAGGCTTGAAGGCTTGAAGGCTTGAAGGCTTGAAGGCTTGAAGGCTTGAAGGCTTGAAGGCTTGAAGGCTTGAAGGCTTGAAGGCTTGAAGGCTTGAAGGCTTGAAGGCTTGAAGGCTTGAAGGCTTGAAGGCTTGAAGGCTTGAAGGCTTGAAGGCTTGAAGGCTTGAAGGCTTGAAGGCTTGAAGGCTTGAAGGCTTGAAGGCTTGAAGGCTTGAAGGCTTGAAGGCTTGAAGGCTTGAAGGCTTGAAGGCTTGAAGGCTTGAAGGCTTGAAGGCTTGAAGGCTTGAAGGCTTGAAGGCTTGAAGGCTTGAAGGCTTGAAGGCTTGAAGGCTTGAAGGCTTGAAGGCTTGAAGGCTTGAAGGCTTGAAGGCTTGAAGGCTTGAAGGCTTGAAGGCTTGAAGGCTTGAAGGCTTGAAGGCTTGAAGGCTTGAAGGCTTGAAGGCTTGAAGGCTTGAAGGCTTGAAGGCTTGAAGGCTTGAAGGCTTGAAGGCTTGAAGGCTTGAAGGCTTGAAGGCTTGAAGGCTTGAAGGCTTGAAGGCTTGAAGGCTTGAAGGCTTGAAGGCTTGAAGGCTTGAAGGCTTGAAGGCTTGAAGGCTTGAAGGCTTGAAGGCTTGAAGGCTTGAAGGCTTGAAGGCTTGAAGGCTTGAAGGCTTGAAGGCTTGAAGGCTTGAAGGCTTGAAGGCTTGAAGGCTTGAAGGCTTGAAGGCTTGAAGGCTTGAAGGCTTGAAGGCTTGAAGGCTTGAAGGCTTGAAGGCTTGAAGGCTTGAAGGCTTGAAGGCTTGAAGGCTTGAAGGCTTGAAGGCTTGAAGGCTTGAAGGCTTGAAGGCTTGAAGGCTTGAAGGCTTGAAGGCTTGAAGGCTTGAAGGCTTGAAGGCTTGAAGGCTTGAAGGCTTGAAGGCTTGAAGGCTTGAAGGCTTGAAGGCTTGAAGGCTTGAAGGCTTGAAGGCTTGAAGGCTTGAAGGCTTGAAGGCTTGAAGGCTTGAAGGCTTGAAGGCTTGAAGGCTTGAAGGCTTGAAGGCTTGAAGGCTTGAAGGCTTGAAGGCTTGAAGGCTTGAAGGCTTGAAGGCTTGAAGGCTTGAAGGCTTGAAGGCTTGAAGGCTTGAAGGCTTGAAGGCTTGAAGGCTTGAAGGCTTGAAGGCTTGAAGGCTTGAAGGCTTGAAGGCTTGAAGGCTTGAAGGCTTGAAGGCTTGAAGGCTTGAAGGCTTGAAGGCTTGAAGGCTTGAAGGCTTGAAGGCTTGAAGGCTTGAAGGCTTGAAGGCTTGAAGGCTTGAAGGCTTGAAGGCTTGAAGGCTTGAAGGCTTGAAGGCTTGAAGGCTTGAAGGCTTGAAGGCTTGAAGGCTTGAAGGCTTGAAGGCTTGAAGGCTTGAAGGCTTGAAGGCTTGAAGGCTTGAAGGCTTGAAGGCTTGAAGGCTTGAAGGCTTGAAGGCTTGAAGGCTTGAAGGCTTGAAGGCTTGAAGGCTTGAAGGCTTGAAGGCTTGAAGGCTTGAAGGCTTGAAGGCTTGAAGGCTTGAAGGCTTGAAGGCTTGAAGGCTTGAAGGCTTGAAGGCTTGAAGGCTTGAAGGCTTGAAGGCTTGAAGGCTTGAAGGCTTGAAGGCTTGAAGGCTTGAAGGCTTGAAGGCTTGAAGGCTTGAAGGCTTGAAGGCTTGAAGGCTTGAAGGCTTGAAGGCTTGAAGGCTTGAAGGCTTGAAGGCTTGAAGGCTTGAAGGCTTGAAGGCTTGAAGGCTTGAAGGCTTGAAGGCTTGAAGGCTTGAAGGCTTGAAGGCTTGAAGGCTTGAAGGCTTGAAGGCTTGAAGGCTTGAAGGCTTGAAGGCTTGAAGGCTTGAAGGCTTGAAGGCTTGAAGGCTTGAAGGCTTGAAGGCTTGAAGGCTTGAAGGCTTGAAGGCTTGAAGGCTTGAAGGCTTGAAGGCTTGAAGGCTTGAAGGCTTGAAGGCTTGAAGGCTTGAAGGCTTGAAGGCTTGAAGGCTTGAAGGCTTGAAGGCTTGAAGGCTTGAAGGCTTGAAGGCTTGAAGGCTTGAAGGCTTGAAGGCTTGAAGGCTTGAAGGCTTGAAGGCTTGAAGGCTTGAAGGCTTGAAGGCTTGAAGGCTTGAAGGCTTGAAGGCTTGAAGGCTTGAAGGCTTGAAGGCTTGAAGGCTTGAAGGCTTGAAGGCTTGAAGGCTTGAAGGCTTGAAGGCTTGAAGGCTTGAAGGCTTGAAGGCTTGAAGGCTTGAAGGCTTGAAGGCTTGAAGGCTTGAAGGCTTGAAGGCTTGAAGGCTTGAAGGCTTGAAGGCTTGAAGGCTTGAAGGCTTGAAGGCTTGAAGGCTTGAAGGCTTGAAGGCTTGAAGGCTTGAAGGCTTGAAGGCTTGAAGGCTTGAAGGCTTGAAGGCTTGAAGGCTTGAAGGCTTGAAGGCTTGAAGGCTTGAAGGCTTGAAGGCTTGAAGGCTTGAAGGCTTGAAGGCTTGAAGGCTTGAAGGCTTGAAGGCTTGAAGGCTTGAAGGCTTGAAGGCTTGAAGGCTTGAAGGCTTGAAGGCTTGAAGGCTTGAAGGCTTGAAGGCTTGAAGGCTTGAAGGCTTGAAGGCTTGAAGGCTTGAAGGCTTGAAGGCTTGAAGGCTTGAAGGCTTGAAGGCTTGAAGGCTTGAAGGCTTGAAGGCTTGAAGGCTTGAAGGCTTGAAGGCTTGAAGGCTTGAAGGCTTGAAGGCTTGAAGGCTTGAAGGCTTGAAGGCTTGAAGGCTTGAAGGCTTGAAGGCTTGAAGGCTTGAAGGCTTGAAGGCTTGAAGGCTTGAAGGCTTGAAGGCTTGAAGGCTTGAAGGCTTGAAGGCTTGAAGGCTTGAAGGCTTGAAGGCTTGAAGGCTTGAAGGCTTGAAGGCTTGAAGGCTTGAAGGCTTGAAGGCTTGAAGGCTTGAAGGCTTGAAGGCTTGAAGGCTTGAAGGCTTGAAGGCTTGAAGGCTTGAAGGCTTGAAGGCTTGAAGGCTTGAAGGCTTGAAGGCTTGAAGGCTTGAAGGCTTGAAGGCTTGAAGGCTTGAAGGCTTGAAGGCTTGAAGGCTTGAAGGCTTGAAGGCTTGAAGGCTTGAAGGCTTGAAGGCTTGAAGGCTTGAAGGCTTGAAGGCTTGAAGGCTTGAAGGCTTGAAGGCTTGAAGGCTTGAAGGCTTGAAGGCTTGAAGGCTTGAAGGCTTGAAGGCTTGAAGGCTTGAAGGCTTGAAGGCTTGAAGGCTTGAAGGCTTGAAGGCTTGAAGGCTTGAAGGCTTGAAGGCTTGAAGGCTTGAAGGCTTGAAGGCTTGAAGGCTTGAAGGCTTGAAGGCTTGAAGGCTTGAAGGCTTGAAGGCTTGAAGGCTTGAAGGCTTGAAGGCTTGAAGGCTTGAAGGCTTGAAGGCTTGAAGGCTTGAAGGCTTGAAGGCTTGAAGGCTTGAAGGCTTGAAGGCTTGAAGGCTTGAAGGCTTGAAGGCTTGAAGGCTTGAAGGCTTGAAGGCTTGAAGGCTTGAAGGCTTGAAGGCTTGAAGGCTTGAAGGCTTGAAGGCTTGAAGGCTTGAAGGCTTGAAGGCTTGAAGGCTTGAAGGCTTGAAGGCTTGAAGGCTTGAAGGCTTGAAGGCTTGAAGGCTTGAAGGCTTGAAGGCTTGAAGGCTTGAAGGCTTGAAGGCTTGAAGGCTTGAAGGCTTGAAGGCTTGAAGGCTTGAAGGCTTGAAGGCTTGAAGGCTTGAAGGCTTGAAGGCTTGAAGGCTTGAAGGCTTGAAGGCTTGAAGGCTTGAAGGCTTGAAGGCTTGAAGGCTTGAAGGCTTGAAGGCTTGAAGGCTTGAAGGCTTGAAGGCTTGAAGGCTTGAAGGCTTGAAGGCTTGAAGGCTTGAAGGCTTGAAGGCTTGAAGGCTTGAAGGCTTGAAGGCTTGAAGGCTTGAAGGCTTGAAGGCTTGAAGGCTTGAAGGCTTGAAGGCTTGAAGGCTTGAAGGCTTGAAGGCTTGAAGGCTTGAAGGCTTGAAGGCTTGAAGGCTTGAAGGCTTGAAGGCTTGAAGGCTTGAAGGCTTGAAGGCTTGAAGGCTTGAAGGCTTGAAGGCTTGAAGGCTTGAAGGCTTGAAGGCTTGAAGGCTTGAAGGCTTGAAGGCTTGAAGGCTTGAAGGCTTGAAGGCTTGAAGGCTTGAAGGCTTGAAGGCTTGAAGGCTTGAAGGCTTGAAGGCTTGAAGGCTTGAAGGCTTGAAGGCTTGAAGGCTTGAAGGCTTGAAGGCTTGAAGGCTTGAAGGCTTGAAGGCTTGAAGGCTTGAAGGCTTGAAGGCTTGAAGGCTTGAAGGCTTGAAGGCTTGAAGGCTTGAAGGCTTGAAGGCTTGAAGGCTTGAAGGCTTGAAGGCTTGAAGGCTTGAAGGCTTGAAGGCTTGAAGGCTTGAAGGCTTGAAGGCTTGAAGGCTTGAAGGCTTGAAGGCTTGAAGGCTTGAAGGCTTGAAGGCTTGAAGGCTTGAAGGCTTGAAGGCTTGAAGGCTTGAAGGCTTGAAGGCTTGAAGGCTTGAAGGCTTGAAGGCTTGAAGGCTTGAAGGCTTGAAGGCTTGAAGGCTTGAAGGCTTGAAGGCTTGAAGGCTTGAAGGCTTGAAGGCTTGAAGGCTTGAAGGCTTGAAGGCTTGAAGGCTTGAAGGCTTGAAGGCTTGAAGGCTTGAAGGCTTGAAGGCTTGAAGGCTTGAAGGCTTGAAGGCTTGAAGGCTTGAAGGCTTGAAGGCTTGAAGGCTTGAAGGCTTGAAGGCTTGAAGGCTTGAAGGCTTGAAGGCTTGAAGGCTTGAAGGCTTGAAGGCTTGAAGGCTTGAAGGCTTGAAGGCTTGAAGGCTTGAAGGCTTGAAGGCTTGAAGGCTTGAAGGCTTGAAGGCTTGAAGGCTTGAAGGCTTGAAGGCTTGAAGGCTTGAAGGCTTGAAGGCTTGAAGGCTTGAAGGCTTGAAGGCTTGAAGGCTTGAAGGCTTGAAGGCTTGAAGGCTTGAAGGCTTGAAGGCTTGAAGGCTTGAAGGCTTGAAGGCTTGAAGGCTTGAAGGCTTGAAGGCTTGAAGGCTTGAAGGCTTGAAGGCTTGAAGGCTTGAAGGCTTGAAGGCTTGAAGGCTTGAAGGCTTGAAGGCTTGAAGGCTTGAAGGCTTGAAGGCTTGAAGGCTTGAAGGCTTGAAGGCTTGAAGGCTTGAAGGCTTGAAGGCTTGAAGGCTTGAAGGCTTGAAGGCTTGAAGGCTTGAAGGCTTGAAGGCTTGAAGGCTTGAAGGCTTGAAGGCTTGAAGGCTTGAAGGCTTGAAGGCTTGAAGGCTTGAAGGCTTGAAGGCTTGAAGGCTTGAAGGCTTGAAGGCTTGAAGGCTTGAAGGCTTGAAGGCTTGAAGGCTTGAAGGCTTGAAGGCTTGAAGGCTTGAAGGCTTGAAGGCTTGAAGGCTTGAAGGCTTGAAGGCTTGAAGGCTTGAAGGCTTGAAGGCTTGAAGGCTTGAAGGCTTGAAGGCTTGAAGGCTTGAAGGCTTGAAGGCTTGAAGGCTTGAAGGCTTGAAGGCTTGAAGGCTTGAAGGCTTGAAGGCTTGAAGGCTTGAAGGCTTGAAGGCTTGAAGGCTTGAAGGCTTGAAGGCTTGAAGGCTTGAAGGCTTGAAGGCTTGAAGGCTTGAAGGCTTGAAGGCTTGAAGGCTTGAAGGCTTGAAGGCTTGAAGGCTTGAAGGCTTGAAGGCTTGAAGGCTTGAAGGCTTGAAGGCTTGAAGGCTTGAAGGCTTGAAGGCTTGAAGGCTTGAAGGCTTGAAGGCTTGAAGGCTTGAAGGCTTGAAGGCTTGAAGGCTTGAAGGCTTGAAGGCTTGAAGGCTTGAAGGCTTGAAGGCTTGAAGGCTTGAAGGCTTGAAGGCTTGAAGGCTTGAAGGCTTGAAGGCTTGAAGGCTTGAAGGCTTGAAGGCTTGAAGGCTTGAAGGCTTGAAGGCTTGAAGGCTTGAAGGCTTGAAGGCTTGAAGGCTTGAAGGCTTGAAGGCTTGAAGGCTTGAAGGCTTGAAGGCTTGAAGGCTTGAAGGCTTGAAGGCTTGAAGGCTTGAAGGCTTGAAGGCTTGAAGGCTTGAAGGCTTGAAGGCTTGAAGGCTTGAAGGCTTGAAGGCTTGAAGGCTTGAAGGCTTGAAGGCTTGAAGGCTTGAAGGCTTGAAGGCTTGAAGGCTTGAAGGCTTGAAGGCTTGAAGGCTTGAAGGCTTGAAGGCTTGAAGGCTTGAAGGCTTGAAGGCTTGAAGGCTTGAAGGCTTGAAGGCTTGAAGGCTTGAAGGCTTGAAGGCTTGAAGGCTTGAAGGCTTGAAGGCTTGAAGGCTTGAAGGCTTGAAGGCTTGAAGGCTTGAAGGCTTGAAGGCTTGAAGGCTTGAAGGCTTGAAGGCTTGAAGGCTTGGAAGGCTTGAAGGCTTGAAGGCTTGAAGGCTTGAAGGCTTGAAGGCTTGAAGGCTTGAAGGCTTGAAGGCTTGAAGGCTTGAAGGCTTGAAGGCTTGAAGGCTTGAAGGCTTGAAGGCTTGAAGGCTTGAAGGCTTGAAGGCTTGAAGGCTTGAAGGCTTGAAGGCTTGAAGGCTTGAAGGCTTGAAGGCTTGAAGGCTTGAAGGCTTGAAGGCTTGAAGGCTTGAAGGCTTGAAGGCTTGAAGGCTTGAAGGCTTGAAGGCTTGAAGGCTTGAAGGCTTGAAGGCTTGAAGGCTTGAAGGCTTGAAGGCTTGAAGGCTTGAAGGCTTGAAGGCTTGAAGGCTTGAAGGCTTGAAGGCTTGAAGGCTTGAAGGCTTGAAGGCTTGAAGGCTTGAAGGCTTGAAGGCTTGAAGGCTTGAAGGCTTGAAGGCTTGAAGGCTTGAAGGCTTGAAGGCTTGAAGGCTTGAAGGCTTGAAGGCTTGAAGGCTTGAAGGCTTGAAGGCTTGAAGGCTTGAAGGCTTGAAGGCTTGAAGGCTTGAAGGCTTGAAGGCTTGAAGGCTTGAAGGCTTGAAGGCTTGAAGGCTTGAAGGCTTGAAGGCTTGAAGGCTTGAAGGCTTGAAGGCTTGAAGGCTTGAAGGCTTGAAGGCTTGAAGGCTTGAAGGCTTGAAGGCTTGAAGGCTTGAAGGCTTGAAGGCTTGAAGGCTTGAAGGCTTGAAGGCTTGAAGGCTTGAAGGCTTGAAGGCTTGAAGGCTTGAAGGCTTGAAGGCTTGAAGGCTTGAAGGCTTGAAGGCTTGAAGGCTTGAAGGCTTGAAGGCTTGAAGGCTTGAAGGCTTGAAGGCTTGAAGGCTTGAAGGCTTGAAGGCTTGAAGGCTTGAAGGCTTGAAGGCTTGAAGGCTTGAAGGCTTGAAGGCTTGAAGGCTTGAAGGCTTGAAGGCTTGAAGGCTTGAAGGCTTGAAGGCTTGAAGGCTTGAAGGCTTGAAGGCTTGAAGGCTTGAAGGCTTGAAGGCTTGAAGGCTTGAAGGCTTGAAGGCTTGAAGGCTTGAAGGCTTGAAGGCTTGAAGGCTTGAAGGCTTGAAGGCTTGAAGGCTTGAAGGCTTGAAGGCTTGAAGGCTTGAAGGCTTGAAGGCTTGAAGGCTTGAAGGCTTGAAGGCTTGAAGGCTTGAAGGCTTGAAGGCTTGAAGGCTTGAAGGCTTGAAGGCTTGAAGGCTTGAAGGCTTGAAGGCTTGAAGGCTTGAAGGCTTGAAGGCTTGAAGGCTTGAAGGCTTGAAGGCTTGAAGGCTTGAAGGCTTGAAGGCTTGAAGGCTTGAAGGCTTGAAGGCTTGAAGGCTTGAAGGCTTGAAGGCTTGAAGGCTTGAAGGCTTGAAGGCTTGAAGGCTTGAAGGCTTGAAGGCTTGAAGGCTTGAAGGCTTGAAGGCTTGAAGGCTTGAAGGCTTGAAGGCTTGAAGGCTTGAAGGCTTGAAGGCTTGAAGGCTTGAAGGCTTGAAGGCTTGAAGGCTTGAAGGCTTGAAGGCTTGAAGGCTTGAAGGCTTGAAGGCTTGAAGGCTTGAAGGCTTGAAGGCTTGAAGGCTTGAAGGCTTGAAGGCTTGAAGGCTTGAAGGCTTGAAGGCTTGAAGGCTTGAAGGCTTGAAGGCTTGAAGGCTTGAAGGCTTGAAGGCTTGAAGGCTTGAAGGCTTGAAGGCTTGAAGGCTTGAAGGCTTGAAGGCTTGAAGGCTTGAAGGCTTGAAGGCTTGAAGGCTTGAAGGCTTGAAGGCTTGAAGGCTTGAAGGCTTGAAGGCTTGAAGGCTTGAAGGCTTGAAGGCTTGAAGGCTTGAAGGCTTGAAGGCTTGAAGGCTTGAAGGCTTGAAGGCTTGAAGGCTTGAAGGCTTGAAGGCTTGAAGGCTTGAAGGCTTGAAGGCTTGAAGGCTTGAAGGCTTGAAGGCTTGAAGGCTTGAAGGCTTGAAGGCTTGAAGGCTTGAAGGCTTGAAGGCTTGAAGGCTTGAAGGCTTGAAGGCTTGAAGGCTTGAAGGCTTGAAGGCTTGAAGGCTTGAAGGCTTGAAGGCTTGAAGGCTTGAAGGCTTGAAGGCTTGAAGGCTTGAAGGCTTGAAGGCTTGAAGGCTTGAAGGCTTGAAGGCTTGAAGGCTTGAAGGCTTGAAGGCTTGAAGGCTTGAAGGCTTGAAGGCTTGAAGGCTTGAAGGCTTGAAGGCTTGAAGGCTTGAAGGCTTGAAGGCTTGAAGGCTTGAAGGCTTGAAGGCTTGAAGGCTTGAAGGCTTGAAGGCTTGAAGGCTTGAAGGCTTGAAGGCTTGAAGGCTTGAAGGCTTGAAGGCTTGAAGGCTTGAAGGCTTGAAGGCTTGAAGGCTTGAAGGCTTGAAGGCTTGAAGGCTTGAAGGCTTGAAGGCTTGAAGGCTTGAAGGCTTGAAGGCTTGAAGGCTTGAAGGCTTGAAGGCTTGAAGGCTTGAAGGCTTGAAGGCTTGAAGGCTTGAAGGCTTGAAGGCTTGAAGGCTTGAAGGCTTGAAGGCTTGAAGGCTTGAAGGCTTGAAGGCTTGAAGGCTTGAAGGCTTGAAGGCTTGAAGGCTTGAAGGCTTGAAGGCTTGAAGGCTTGAAGGCTTGAAGGCTTGAAGGCTTGAAGGCTTGAAGGCTTGAAGGCTTGAAGGCTTGAAGGCTTGAAGGCTTGAAGGCTTGAAGGCTTGAAGGCTTGAAGGCTTGAAGGCTTGAAGGCTTGAAGGCTTGAAGGCTTGAAGGCTTGAAGGCTTGAAGGCTTGAAGGCTTGAAGGCTTGAAGGCTTGAAGGCTTGAAGGCTTGAAGGCTTGAAGGCTTGAAGGCTTGAAGGCTTGAAGGCTTGAAGGCTTGAAGGCTTGAAGGCTTGAAGGCTTGAAGGCTTGAAGGCTTGAAGGCTTGAAGGCTTGAAGGCTTGAAGGCTTGAAGGCTTGAAGGCTTGAAGGCTTGAAGGCTTGAAGGCTTGAAGGCTTGAAGGCTTGAAGGCTTGAAGGCTTGAAGGCTTGAAGGCTTGAAGGCTTGAAGGCTTGAAGGCTTGAAGGCTTGAAGGCTTGAAGGCTTGAAGGCTTGAAGGCTTGAAGGCTTGAAGGCTTGAAGGCTTGAAGGCTTGAAGGCTTGAAGGCTTGAAGGCTTGAAGGCTTGAAGGCTTGAAGGCTTGAAGGCTTGAAGGCTTGAAGGCTTGAAGGCTTGAAGGCTTGAAGGCTTGAAGGCTTGAAGGCTTGAAGGCTTGAAGGCTTGAAGGCTTGAAGGCTTGAAGGCTTGAAGGCTTGAAGGCTTGAAGGCTTGAAGGCTTGAAGGCTTGAAGGCTTGAAGGCTTGAAGGCTTGAAGGCTTGAAGGCTTGAAGGCTTGAAGGCTTGAAGGCTTGAAGGCTTGAAGGCTTGAAGGCTTGAAGGCTTGAAGGCTTGAAGGCTTGAAGGCTTGAAGGCTTGAAGGCTTGAAGGCTTGAAGGCTTGAAGGCTTGAAGGCTTGAAGGCTTGAAGGCTTGAAGGCTTGAAGGCTTGAAGGCTTGAAGGCTTGAAGGCTTGAAGGCTTGAAGGCTTGAAGGCTTGAAGGCTTGAAGGCTTGAAGGCTTGAAGGCTTGAAGGCTTGAAGGCTTGAAGGCTTGAAGGCTTGAAGGCTTGAAGGCTTGAAGGCTTGAAGGCTTGAAGGCTTGAAGGCTTGAAGGCTTGAAGGCTTGAAGGCTTGAAGGCTTGAAGGCTTGAAGGCTTGAAGGCTTGAAGGCTTGAAGGCTTGAAGGCTTGAAGGCTTGAAGGCTTGAAGGCTTGAAGGCTTGAAGGCTTGAAGGCTTGAAGGCTTGAAGGCTTGAAGGCTTGAAGGCTTGAAGGCTTGAAGGCTTGAAGGCTTGAAGGCTTGAAGGCTTGAAGGCTTGAAGGCTTGAAGGCTTGAAGGCTTGAAGGCTTGAAGGCTTGAAGGCTTGAAGGCTTGAAGGCTTGAAGGCTTGAAGGCTTGAAGGCTTGAAGGCTTGAAGGCTTGAAGGCTTGAAGGCTTGAAGGCTTGAAGGCTTGAAGGCTTGAAGGCTTGAAGGCTTGAAGGCTTGAAGGCTTGAAGGCTTGAAGGCTTGAAGGCTTGAAGGCTTGAAGGCTTGAAGGCTTGAAGGCTTGAAGGCTTGAAGGCTTGAAGGCTTGAAGGCTTGAAGGCTTGAAGGCTTGAAGGCTTGAAGGCTTGAAGGCTTGAAGGCTTGAAGGCTTGAAGGCTTGAAGGCTTGAAGGCTTGAAGGCTTGAAGGCTTGAAGGCTTGAAGGCTTGAAGGCTTGAAGGCTTGAAGGCTTGAAGGCTTGAAGGCTTGAAGGCTTGAAGGCTTGAAGGCTTGAAGGCTTGAAGGCTTGAAGGCTTGAAGGCTTGAAGGCTTGAAGGCTTGAAGGCTTGAAGGCTTGAAGGCTTGAAGGCTTGAAGGCTTGAAGGCTTGAAGGCTTGAAGGCTTGAAGGCTTGAAGGCTTGAAGGCTTGAAGGCTTGAAGGCTTGAAGGCTTGAAGGCTTGAAGGCTTGAAGGCTTGAAGGCTTGAAGGCTTGAAGGCTTGAAGGCTTGAAGGCTTGAAGGCTTGAAGGCTTGAAGGCTTGAAGGCTTGAAGGCTTGAAGGCTTGAAGGCTTGAAGGCTTGAAGGCTTGAAGGCTTGAAGGCTTGAAGGCTTGAAGGCTTGAAGGCTTGAAGGCTTGAAGGCTTGAAGGCTTGAAGGCTTGAAGGCTTGAAGGCTTGAAGGCTTGAAGGCTTGAAGGCTTGAAGGCTTGAAGGCTTGAAGGCTTGAAGGCTTGAAGGCTTGAAGGCTTGAAGGCTTGAAGGCTTGAAGGCTTGAAGGCTTGAAGGCTTGAAGGCTTGAAGGCTTGAAGGCTTGAAGGCTTGAAGGCTTGAAGGCTTGAAGGCTTGAAGGCTTGAAGGCTTGAAGGCTTGAAGGCTTGAAGGCTTGAAGGCTTGAAGGCTTGAAGGCTTGAAGGCTTGAAGGCTTGAAGGCTTGAAGGCTTGAAGGCTTGAAGGCTTGAAGGCTTGAAGGCTTGAAGGCTTGAAGGCTTGAAGGCTTGAAGGCTTGAAGGCTTGAAGGCTTTGAAGGCTTGAAGGCTTGAAGGCTTGAAGGCTTGAAGGCTTGAAGGCTTGAAGGCTTGAAGGCTTGAAGGCTTGAAGGCTTGAAGGCTTGAAGGCTTGAAGGCTTGAAGGCTTGAAGGCTTGAAGGCTTGAAGGCTTGAAGGCTTGAAGGCTTGAAGGCTTGAAGGCTTGAAGGCTTGAAGGCTTGAAGGCTTGAAGGCTTGAAGGCTTGAAGGCTTGAAGGCTTGAAGGCTTGAAGGCTTGAAGGCTTGAAGGCTTGAAGGCTTGAAGGCTTGAAGGCTTGAAGGCTTGAAGGCTTGAAGGCTTGAAGGCTTGAAGGCTTGAAGGCTTGAAGGCTTGAAGGCTTGAAGGCGCTTGAAGGCTTGAAGGCTTGAAGGCTTGAAGGCTTGAAGGCTTGAAGGCTTGAAGGCTTGAAGGCTTGAAGGCTTGAAGGCTTGAAGGCTTGAAGGCTTGAAGGCTTGAAGGCTTGAAGGCTTGAAGGCTTGAAGGCTTGAAGGCTTGAAGGCTTGAAGGCTTGAAGGCTTGAAGGCTTGAAGGCTTGAAGGCTTGAAGGCTTGAAGGCTTGAAGGCTTGAAGGCTTGAAGGCTTGAAGGCTTGAAGGCTTGAAGGCTTGAAGGCTTGAAGGCTTGAAGGCTTGAAGGCTTGAAGGCTTGAAGGCTTGAAGGCTTGAAGGCTTGAAGGCTTGAAGGCTTGAAGGCTTGAAGGCTTGAAGGCTTGAAGGCTTGAAGGCTTGAAGGCTTGAAGGCTTGAAGGCTTGAAGGCTTGAAGGCTTGAAGGCTTGAAGGCTTGAAGGCTTGAAGGCTTGAAGGCTTGAAGGCTTGAAGGCTTGAAGGCTTGAAGGCTTGAAGGCTTGAAGGCTTGAAGGCTTGAAGGCTTGAAGGCTTGAAGGCTTGAAGGCTTGAAGGCTTGAAGGCTTGAAGGCTTGAAGGCTTGAAGGCTTGAAGGCTTGAAGGCTTGAAGGCTTGAAGGCTTGAAGGCTTGAAGGCTTGAAGGCTTGAAGGCTTGAAGGCTTGAAGGCTTGAAGGCTTGAAGGCTTGAAGGCTTGAAGGCTTGAAGGCTTGAAGGCTTGAAGGCTTGAAGGCTTGAAGGCTTGAAGGCTTGAAGGCTTGAAGGCTTGAAGGCTTGAAGGCTTGAAGGCTTGAAGGCTTGAAGGCTTGAAGGCTTGAAGGCTTGAAGGCTTGAAGGCTTGAAGGCTTGAAGGCTTGAAGGCTTGAAGGCTTGAAGGCTTGAAGGCTTGAAGGCTTGAAGGCTTGAAGGCTTGAAGGCTTGAAGGCTTGAAGGCTTGAAGGCTTGAAGGCTTGAAGGCTTGAAGGCTTGAAGGCTTGAAGGCTTGAAGGCTTGAAGGCTTGAAGGCTTGAAGGCTTGAAGGCTTGAAGGCTTGAAGGCTTGAAGGCTTGAAGGCTTGAAGGCTTGAAGGCTTGAAGGCTTGAAGGCTTGAAGGCTTGAAGGCTTGAAGGCTTGAAGGCTTGAAGGCTTGAAGGCTTGAAGGCTTGAAGGCTTGAAGGCTTGAAGGCTTGAAGGCTTGAAGGCTTGAAGGCTTGAAGGCTTGAAGGCTTGAAGGCTTGAAGGCTTGAAGGCTTGAAGGCTTGAAGGCTTGAAGGCTTGAAGGCTTGAAGGCTTGAAGGCTTGAAGGCTTGAAGGCTTGAAGGCTTGAAGGCTTGAAGGCTTGAAGGCTTGAAGGCTTGAAGGCTTGAAGGCTTGAAGGCTTGAAGGCTTGAAGGCTTGAAGGCTTGAAGGCTTGAAGGCTTGAAGGCTTGAAGGCTTGAAGGCTTGAAGGCTTGAAGGCTTGAAGGCTTGAAGGCTTGAAGGCTTGAAGGCTTGAAGGCTTGAAGGCTTGAAGGCTTGAAGGCTTGAAGGCTTGAAGGCTTGAAGGCTTGAAGGCTTGAAGGCTTGAAGGCTTGAAGGCTTGAAGGCTTGAAGGCTTGAAGGCTTGAAGGCTTGAAGGCTTGAAGGCTTGAAGGCTTGAAGGCTTGAAGGCTTGAAGGCTTGAAGGCTTGAAGGCTTGAAGGCTTGAAGGCTTGAAGGCTTGAAGGCTTGAAGGCTTGAAGGCTTGAAGGCTTGAAGGCTTGAAGGCTTGAAGGCTTGAAGGCTTGAAGGCTTGAAGGCTTGAAGGCTTGAAGGCTTGAAGGCTTGAAGGCTTGAAGGCTTGAAGGCTTGAAGGCTTGAAGGCTTGAAGGCTTGAAGGCTTGAAGGCTTGAAGGCTTGAAGGCTTGAAGGCTTGAAGGCTTGAAGGCTTGAAGGCTTGAAGGCTTGAAGGCTTGAAGGCTTGAAGGCTTGAAGGCTTGAAGGCTTGAAGGCTTGAAGGCTTGAAGGCTTGAAGGCTTGAAGGCTTGAAGGCTTGAAGGCTTGAAGGCTTGAAGGCTTGAAGGCTTGAAGGCTTGAAGGCTTGAAGGCTTGAAGGCTTGAAGGCTTGAAGGCTTGAAGGCTTGAAGGCTTGAAGGCGTTGAAGGCTTGAAGGCTTGAAGGCTTGAAGGCTTGAAGGCTTGAAGGCTATGAAGGCTTGAAGGCTTGAAGGCTTGAAGGCTTGAAGGCTTGAAGACTTGAAGGCTTGAAGGCTTGAAGGCTTGAAGGCTTGAAGGCTTGAAGGCTTGAAGGCTTGAAGGCTTGAAGGCTTGAAGGCTTGAAGGCTTGAAGGCTTGAAGGCTTGAAGGCTTGAAGGCTTGAAGGCTTGAAGGCTTGAAGGCTTGAAGGCTTGAAGGCTTGAAGGCTTGAAGGCTTGAAGGCTTGAAGGCTTGAAGGCTTGAAGGCTTGAAGGCTTGAAGGCTTGAAGGCTTGAAGGCTTGAAGGCTTGAAGGCTTGAAGGCTTGAAGGCTTGAAGGCTTGAAGGCTTGAAGGCTTGAAGGCTTGAAGGCTTGAAGGCTTGAAGGCTTGAAGGCTTGAAGGCTTGAAGGCTTGAAGGCTTGAAGGCTTGAAGGCTTGAAGGCTTGAAGGCTTGAAGGCTTGAAGGCTTGAAGGCTTGAAGGCTTGAAGGCTTGAAGGCTTGAAGGCTTGAAGGCTTGAAGGCTTGAAGGCTTGAAGGCTTGAAGGCTTGAAGGCTTGAAGGCTTGAAGGCTTGAAGGCTTGAAGGCTTGAAGGCTTGAAGGCTTGAAGGCTTGAAGGCTTGAAGGCTTGAAGGCTTGAAGGCTTGAAGGCTTGAAGGCTTGAAGGCTTGAAGGCTTGAAGGCTTGAAGGCTTGAAGGCTTGAAGGCTTGAAGGCTTGAAGGCTTGAAGGCTTGAAGGCTTGAAGGCTTGAAGGCTTGAAGGCTTGAAGGCTTGAAGGCTTGAAGGCTTGAAGGCTTGAAGGCTTGAAGGCTTGAAGGCTTGAAGGCTTGAAGGCTTGAAGGCTTGAAGGCTTGAAGGCTTGAAGGCTTGAAGGCTTGAAGGCTTGAAGGCTTGAAGGCTTGAAGGCTTGAAGGCTTGAAGGCTTGAAGGCTTGAAGGCTTGAAGGCTTGAAGGCTTGAAGGCTTGAAGGCTTGAAGGCTTGAAGGCTTGAAGGCTTGAAGGCTTGAAGGCTTGAAGGCTTGAAGGCTTGAAGGCTTGAAGGCTTGAAGGCTTGAAGGCTTGAAGGCTTGAAGGCTTGAAGGCTTGAAGGCTTGAAGGCTTGAAGGCTTGAAGGCTTGAAGGCTTGAAGGCTTGAAGGCTTGAAGGCTTGAAGGCTTGAAGGCTTGAAGGCTTGAAGGCTTGAAGGCTTGAAGGCTTGAAGGCTTGAAGGCTTGAAGGCTTGAAGGCTTGAAGGCTTGAAGGCTTGAAGGCTTGAAGGCTTGAAGGCTTGAAGGCTTGAAGGCTTGAAGGCTTGAAGGCTTGAAGGCTTGAAGGCTTGAAGGCTTGAAGGCTTGAAGGCTTGAAGGCTTGAAGGCTTGAAGGCTTGAAGGCTTGAAGGCTTGAAGGCTTGAAGGCTTGAAGGCTTGAAGGCTTGAAGGCTTGAAGGCTTGAAGGCTTGAAGGCTTGAAGGCTTGAAGGCTTGAAGGCTTGAAGGCTTGAAGGCTTGAAGGCTTGAAGGCTTGAAGGCTTGAAGGCTTGAAGGCTTGAAGGCTTGAAGGCTTGAAGGCTTGAAGGCTTGAAGGCTTGAAGGCTTGAAGGCTTGAAGGCTTGAAGGCTTGAAGGCTTGAAGGCTTGAAGGCTTGAAGGCTTGAAGGCTTGAAGGCTTGAAGGCTTGAAGGCTTGAATGAAGGCTTGAAGGCTTGAAGGCTTGAAGGCTTGAAGGCTTGAAGGCTTGAAGGCTTGAAGGCTTGAAGGCTTGAAGGCTTGAAGGCTTGAAGGCTTGAAGGCTTGAAGGCTTGAAGGCTTGAAGGCTTGAAGGCTTGAAGGCTTGAAGGCTTGAAGGCTTGAAGGCTTGAAGGCTTGAAGGCTTGAAGGCTTGAAGGCTTGAAGGCTTGAAGGCTTGAAGGCTTGAAGGCTTGAAGGCTTGAAGGCTTGAAGGCTTGAAGGCTTGAAGGCTTGAAGGCTTGAAGGCTTGAAGGCTTGAAGGCTTGAAGGCTTGAAGGCTTGAAGGCTTGAAGGCTTGAAGGCTTGAAGGCTTGAAGGCTTGAAGGCTTGAAGGCTTGAAGGCTTGAAGGCTTGAAGGCTTGAAGGCTTGAAGGCTTGAAGGCTTGAAGGCTTGAAGGCTTGAAGGCTTGAAGGCTTGAAGGCTTGAAGGCTTGAAGGCTTGAAGGCTTGAAGGCTTGAAGGCTTGAAGGCTTGAAGGCTTGAAGGCTTGAAGGCTTGAAGGCTTGAAGGCTTGAAGGCTTGAAGGCTTGAAGGCTTGAAGGCTTGAAGGCTTGAAGGCTTGAAGGCTTGAAGGCTTGAAGGCTTGAAGGCTTGAAGGCTTGAAGGCTTGAAGGCTTGAAGGCTTGAAGGCTTGAAGGCTTGAAGGCTTGAAGGCTTGAAGGCTTGAAGGCTTGAAGGCTTGAAGGCTTGAAGGCTTGAAGGCTTGAAGGCTTGAAGGCTTGAAGGCTTGAAGGCTTGAAGGCTTGAAGGCTTGAAGGCTTGAAGGCTTGAAGGCTTGAAGGCTTGAAGGCTTGAAGGCTTGAAGGCTTGAAGGCTTGAAGGCTTGAAGGCTTGAAGGCTTGAAGGCTTGAAGGCTTGAAGGCTTGAAGGCTTGAAGGCTTGAAGGCTTGAAGGCTTGAAGGCTTGAAGGCTTGAAGGCTTGAAGGCTTGAAGGCTTGAAGGCTTGAAGGCTTGAAGGCTTGAAGGCTTGAAGGCTTGAAGGCTTGAAGGCTTGAAGGCTTGAAGGCTTGAAGGCTTGAAGGCTTGAAGGCTTGAAGGCTTGAAGGCTTGAAGGCTTGAAGGCTTGAAGGCTTGAAGGCTTGAAGGCTTGAAGGCTTTGAAGGCTTGAAGGCTTGAAGGCTTGAAGGCTTGAAGGCTTGAAGGCTTGAAGGCTTGAAGGCTTGAAGGCTTGAAGGCTTGAAGGCTTGAAGGCTTGAAGGCTTGAAGGCTTGAAGGCTTGAAGGCTTGAAGGCTTGAAGGCTTGAAGGCTTGAAGGCTTGAAGGCTTGAAGGCTTGAAGGCTTGAAGGCTTGAAGGCTTGAAGGCTTGAAGGCTTGAAGGCTTGAAGGCTTGAAGGCTTGAAGGCTTGAAGGCTTGAAGGCTTGAAGGCTTGAAGGCTTGAAGGCTTGAAGGCTTGAAGGCTTGAAGGCTTGAAGGCTTGAAGGCTTGAAGGCTTGAAGGCTTGAAGGCTTGAAGGCTTGAAGGCTTGAAGGCTTGAAGGCTTGAAGGCTTGAAGGCTTGAAGGCTTGAAGGCTTGAAGGCTTGAAGGCTTGAAGGCTTGAAGGCTTGAAGGCTTGAAGGCTTGAAGGCTTGAAGGCTTGAAGGCTTGAAGGCTTGAAGGCTTGAAGGCTTGAAGGCTTGAAGGCTTGAAGGCTTGAAGGCTTGAAGGCTTGAAGGCTTGAAGGCTTGAAGGCTTGAAGGCTTGAAGGCTTGAAGGCTTGAAGGCTTGAAGGCTTGAAGGCTTGAAGGCTTGAAGGCTTGAAGGCTTGAAGGCTTGAAGGCTTGAAGGCTTGAAGGCTTGAAGGCTTGAAGGCTTGAAGGCTTGAAGGCTTGAAGGCTTGAAGGCTTGAAGGCTTGAAGGCTTGAAGGCTTGAAGGCTTGAAGGCTTGAAGGCTTGAAGGCTTGAAGGCTTGAAGGCTTGAAGGCTTGAAGGCTTGAAGGCTTGAAGGCTTGAAGGCTTGAAGGCTTGAAGGCTTGAAGGCTTGAAGGCTTGAAGGCTTGAAGGCTTGAAGGCTTGAAGGCTTGAAGGCTTGAAGGCTTGAAGGCTTGAAGGCTTGAAGGCTTGAAGGCTTGAAGGCTTGAAGGCTTGAAGGCTTGAAGGCTTGAAGGCTTGAAGGCTTGAAGGCTTGAAGGCTTGAAGGCTTGAAGGCTTGAAGGCTTGAAGGCTTGAAGGCTTGAAGGCTTGAAGGCTTGAAGGCTTGAAGGCTTGAAGGCTTGAAGGCTTGAAGGCTTGAAGGCTTGAAGGCTTGAAGGCTTGAAGGCTTGAAGGCTTGAAGGCTTGAAGGCTTGAAGGCTTGAAGGCTTGAAGGCTTGAAGGCTTGAAGGCTTGAAGGCTTGAAGGCTTGAAGGCTTGAAGGCTTGAAGGCTTGAAGGCTTGAAGGCTTGAAGGCTTGAAGGCTTGAAGGCTTGAAGGCTTGAAGGCTTGAAGGCTTGAAGGCTTGAAGGCTTGAAGGCTTGAAGGCTTGAAGGCTTGAAGGCTTGAAGGCTTGAAGGCTTGAAGGCTTGAAGGCTTGAAGGCTTGAAGGCTTGAAGGCTTGAAGGCTTGAAGGCTTGAAGGCTTGAAGGCTTGAAGGCTTGAAGGCTTGAAGGCTTGAAGGCTTGAAGGCTTGAAGGCTTGAAGGCTTGAAGGCTTGAAGGCTTGAAGGCTTGAAGGCTTGAAGGCTTGAAGGCTTGAAGGCTTGAAGGCTTGAAGGCTTGAAGGCTTGAAGGCTTGAAGGCTTGAAGGCTTGAAGGCTTGAAGGCTTGAAGGCTTGAAGGCTTGAAGGCTTGAAGGCTTGAAGGCTTGAAGGCTTGAAGGCTTGAAGCCTTGAAGCCTTGAAGCCTTGAAGCCTTGAAGCCTTGAAGCCTTGAAGCCTTGAAGCCTTGAAGCCTTGAAGCCTTGAAGCCTTGAAGCCTTGAAGCCTTGAAGCCTTGAAGCCTTGAAGCCTTGAAGCCTTGAAGCCTTGAAGCCTTGAAGCCTTGAAGCCTTGAAGCCTTGAAGCCTTGAAGCCTTGAAGCCTTGAAGCCTTGAAGCCTTGAAGCCTTGAAGCCTTGAAGCCTTGAAGCCTTGAAGCCTTGAAGCCTTGAAGCCTTGAAGCCTTGAAGCCTTGAAGCCTTGAAGCCTTGAAGCCTTGAAGCCTTGAAGCCTTGAAGCCTTGAAGCCTTGAAGCCTTGAAGCCTTGAAGCCTTGAAGCCTTGAAGCCTTGAAGCCTTGAAGCCTTGAAGCCTTGAAGCCTTGAAGCCTTGAAGCCTTGAAGCCTTGTACTCACAAAGCAATGGGAAAGTTGAAAACGCAATTAAAAGCGCTAAGAATCTACTAAAGAAGGCCACAGAAGCAGGTTCCGATTATAACATGTCTTTACTGGATTGGCGTAACACACCTACCGAAGGCATGAATAGTTCACCAGTGCAACGTTTATTTGGAAGACGCACAAGAACTGTCCTGCCTACTTGATACCAGCTACTGAAACCTGCCCTTGTTACCGACACAAGAGAAAGGAAACTTCAAAGGACGCCAAAGAACAGCTTGTTTAGTTAAAACCAGGAGATTTTGTCCGCGTTAAACCTCCGCCCGGAGACAAGCAGAAGAAGTGGATGAAAGCCACAGTAGAGGATCAACTGGATATCAGATCTTATTCAGTAAAGACCGACGATGGAAGAGCCTTCCGAAGAAATGGCAGACACCTAAGAGACTCAAAGGAACCACCCATCCGAGTAGATCTGGAACAACAAAACATTACAACACCGATCACCTCTCAGCCAACCACTCCAAGCGCCACAGCTACTGCAAACAGCATGCCAAATAGTCAGGCTGCGAACGATGCCTCTAGTCATGTTTCTGGAACATTTGCATCTTCCCATTCACCACCACGGGATATTCCACCAACTGTTGCAGACAATCCACCCACTGAGCAGAACAGAGTTACAGTACTACTCGTAGTGGTCGTGTTGTCAGAGCCCCTGCTTATTTAGACGAGTACACTGCATGACATATTGCTTATCTCTCTAGTTTATATTCTGTTTGGGTTTGTTGTCTGTCTTTAACCTGTTTCTGGCTTAGTATTTTTATGACTTTGCAATGAGACTACGTTACAAAGGCGAAGCCGAGTGTTTTTATATCTGATAAAACACGAACTGCGAGTTTATTGAACGGCTTCAAAAACGAACCACTTGGTAAGTTCATTGCCGTACGGTAGTAAGTTTGAAAAATAACTTTGTCTAAGCCGAGAAAAGCTAAAGTTTATGTGAATTAGGAGGTATCTTTATCACATATAGAGACACTGATTAAACTTTAATTTCTTTTGAATTTTCCTCATGAATTATTAATGAGTTTTTGAAGATTAATTAATATTTATATTTTTTACAAGTGGTGTGGACAAGTGGTGTGGCTTTTGCTCAATGTTTACGTATGTCAACATTTATCCGTTGTTTTTGTTTTGTTTTTGTTTTGTTTCGTTTTGGTCTTCTAGTCTGGTCTAGTCTGCCCTGCTCTGCTCTGCTCTGTTTGTTTTTAAATTTTGTTAATATCCGTTGTTTTAATATTTTTAGATCCTTGAGAGTATAAGAAGACCAAACCTGGACCCAGTTGTGAAAATGCAACATTAAAAATCACGTTTTAACTGGAGTCATACCTGCTGGTCATTGACCAGCCAAAGATTGAAGCCAAACCATAGGTAGCCCAAAAATCCGCGTAGAGAAGCCGCCGAACGCGAGTCACACCAAAACTCGCCCCATTCCCCTACTAGCTGTCGCGCGCCGCGAGGCCCCTTGCAATGATTACATGATATTATATAGAAATACATAAGGTTGGCAAGTAATTCATGGTTTACGAACAAACTACTTGAACAATTGGGAAAATTACTTGGTACAACGTGATGAAAACTGACAAAAAACTAACGATACATTAAACCTGGATAATTTTACTATCTTGTCACAAACAAATTTCGTTTCAAAACAGCCGGGAAAGAGGTAAAATAGACACAAACTGTGAAATTTTGTTGAAGATTTTCCCTGTCTCTATGCGGGATGCCACATACATAAACGTACAAAATCAGTGGTCTGCAACGAAAAAGGAAAAAGAACGTTACCAACGTTCGAAACGGTTGTCATCCATGCAGTCGTCAAAGCTCATCTTATTAAAATCAAAAGAGAAACGAGAATCAATTTGAATTTGTGATAACTATACCTTAAAAAAAAACTATATTAACGGAAATCGTAAACGTTTTAAGGCCAATGCTGCTCCAAGCATGCTTCTTCTATCGTTGCTCGACTATTCCATTGTGTCGACTGCCAAATAAACGGGGAAAAATCTCCTCTTAATTATCATGGACGCATGCGCACGCCTTTCATAGGCTTTTCTGGGCAAAACAACCAAATCTATAGTTAACAGGTTTTCCGTTTATTTGGCAGTTGACACAATGGAATAGTCGAGCAATGATAGAAGAAGCATGCTTGGAGCAGCATTAACCTTAAAAGTTGAAACGTTTACGATTTCCGCTAATATAGGGTATTTTTAAGGTATAGTTATCACAAATTCAAATTGATTCTCGTTTCTCTTTTGATTTTATTGAGCTTTGACGACTGCCATGGATGACAGCCGTTTCGAACGTTGGTAACGTTCTTTTTCCTTTTTCGCTGCAGACCACTGATTTTGTACGTTTATGGATTAGAAACTCTTTTGTCTTCTTACTTGACTTGCTCGTCAGACTGACATGCAGTTTTCAATAAAACTTCGAGAATGCCTGTGGTGTTTTTATGGCAGTTTTGCCTTCTCGTTTTAGATCTTTAACTTATATTTTCCAGTGTGGACTTATAGAACCATTGCAGCAGCTCCGGCTTCACCAGTTGCACCACGTTTGCGTGTGCATGAAAGCATTTATAACCTATCGACCAAACGACATATTTATTCAGGTAAGTCAGTTCTCTTGTAACGAGTTACTTTCCTTGCACATGGCCTTAGAATAGTCATATAAGCTTGACTTGCGTTTTGGATGAGCGGGCTTTTAGGTCAATATTATTCGGTGTTTATTGCGGTACCTTGCTTTCCCTTCTCTTGTTTTTTTTACAGTGTTGTCTATTCATGCTTAAAACACTTAAACAGTGATTAACACGTCTTTTTTTGGAGATGACATTGTAATTTTTTGGTCGTCTTAACTGTTTGTACGATAGATTTCGTACTGAGGCAAACTCGTCTGAAACTGATTGGTTTTTTGTTCTTAATTGCGTTGTGAGAAGCGCTGGCTGTTTTTGTTTTCAAATATTACAAATTATATACGGCGGTATAAACATTTGCAAATAACCAGTTCAGTAGTGTGGGTCTTTCACTTTTAAAGAATATCATATGCATGCAAACAGTACCAGAAAAAAGCGTTGACATTATTGCAAAATCCCTTTGGCTTCTCCTTTTCCATCACAGATGGACCTTCGGCTTTGCTTTTTGTTTATCTTAATAAGTAGACTGTTCTCGGAAAACAAAGAAAGCTTGTTTTTCTTTTCGTTAAAGCATTAAAAATGAATGTAGAGCAATTTATTTTGACGGAATTTCGTGTTTTCGATAAACAGTAAGCTTATTAATAATTTATTTAGATAAAAAGTAAATGCTAAATGTACATTGCCTTTTTTGGCTTTGGCAATTTCTTTTGACGGTATTTCGTCTTTTTTATCTTTTAAAAACATAATTTAAAAATATATATTTTCATACGTACCAGAACAAAATCGTTTCGAGTTTCCTTTATCACATCTTTTGTTTAAAAAGTCCTTTACAATTTAGGCTTTATTATAAATAAAAACTATAAATAAATTTCATCGTCGGCCGACGTCGGGTATCTTTCTTTCACGTATCACCGCTAACAATCCCGCCAAGTTTTTCACTTTTTATTTTGTGCTGATTAACCCCCCTGTAGCTCTTTTTTCCCCTCCAGGAACGTCATAGTTTGTGTATTTTATTGACCAATAGGCTTACTATTGCTGCTTTAAAAAAATGACGAATACGTCGACCTGTGGCATCCCGCATAGAGACAGGGAAAATCTTCAACAAAATTTCACAGTTTGTGTCTATTTTACCTCTTTCCCGGCTGTTTTGAAACGAAATTTGTTTGTGACAAGATAGTAAAATTATCCAGGTTTAATGTATCGTTAGTTTTTTGTCAGTTTTCATCACGTTGTACCAAGTATTTTCCCAATTGTTCAAGTAGTTTGTTCGTAAACCATGAATTACTTGCCAACCTTATGTATTTCTATATAATATCATGTAATCATTGCAGGGGGCCTTGCGGCGCGCGACAGCTAGTAGGGGAATGGGGCTCTACACGGATTTTTGGGCTACCTATGAGAGCAGTGATATGTTAAAATTATATAGATTAATTAGCTGGTCGACAAACTATAAAACTTGTTTGAATTGAGACATGTTTAAAACGTGGGGGACTCAATTGGTGACGTCGATTGGTAAAGGTAAAAATAATCATCATCTGATCTATATAAAAGCCTTTTTGAATTTCAAAATTTAATAAATCTTTCTACTCATTGTGCCTATGAATGGTGCTCATGGATTCTGTAACAGACTAATAGTGTGTGTAAGGTGGAGGGGTGTCTGTCTGTGTGACTCTGGTATGTGTATGTTGGGGAATACATACTGTATGTGGTGTGTGACTGTCAGGGGGGGTATGCATATGTGACTATGTGTATGTGGGGGATACATACTGTGTGTGGTGTATGACTGTGTTGGAGGGGTATGTGTGTGGTATGACTAGTGTTTGTACAAGTATATGTGGGAATACATACTGTATGTGGTGTCGAACCACACACCCGTGTGTGACTTTTAAGGGGGTATGTGTGTGTGACTGTAGTGTGTATATGTGGGGGAATACATACTGTACGTAGTACTGTGTGACTGTTTTGGGGGTATGTGTGTGTTGTGTGTATGAGACTGGCATGGATCACAGGAGGATAATATTGTAATCTTCCCAGACTGCTTTGCTCTATGCATATATGCCTTCTGCAGTTTCTCCTCATGCAATCAGCCAATGAGGTACCTCATTATATCAGGATTTGAAATAGTGTATGTAATCCTACGTTCAAACCAGTGTTTCAAACCATTTACTTTTAATTATTTGAAATAGTGATTGGGTATTGGACACACATTTTAACCCTTTGATCCGATCTGCCTGGATATGGATTTTTCTGTATTTTTTTGTTGCTATGGTTTTATTGTGGGCGATGTAACGTACATTGTGTTGTGTAAAGGTGACTGTTAGACAGCATGGCATAGCCAACCTTCTGAAGATCATTAACTGTTTCAATTTTGTTATTCTTGAACCTTAGTTATTTGTGTTCAATTTCAAATGTATTCTTAATGTGTATGTGTGTAGTTTTAATAGAAAAATATGCGAATTTAAACTTGAAATGATAATTGGCTAACCTTTGATGGTGCCAAATTCAAAATTTGAACTTCAATCTTCTGTTCACACTCTGATAATTATGTCTGTAGTACACTGACAACCATGTTATAGTATGTGAATGATTCAAAATTTTATGACCTTCAACCTTTACTTGTAAACTAGGGGGTGAAATGCTGTTGTTTTCCTAGTATTCAATAAAAATTTGGCCATGACTGTATAATATTTGTTGTTGGTAGCCAAATTAACGTCAGCAGGAGTCGCATTACAGGATCATTTAAGTCAGGCATGAAAAGGTGAATATAAAATGCAGTGCTGAATATTTTTTTATTACAGTAGATATTTTGAAATGGTTCATTGTTTGTGTGCTAGATCAAGTTATGGCAACCTCATACCCACTCAGGGTCTTTACCCAGTGCTCATGTAAGTTATTGATGCACATGGGTAGTTGAGAGAGCATGAGAAAGGTGTAAAAATTCCTTGAGACAATAGTTGTGAGCATTAATTAGTATGTAGATTTTAGAGTGCTCGCCCAACTTCTGATTAATTAAGTGCAATTATAGTGCATCCATAGCTCGATTGAGCACACCAAACCCATTAACCATTTCTTTTATAACAAAGAGTCAGATGCAAAACAAATAAGAAAACAAGCTATAATTTGCTGATTAAAAATTACTTTCTCTTTAGATAATTACGGTAATATCTAAGCAGAAACAGCACTAACTTTTAACTTTATTTTTCATCATAGAAAATAATTCTCAAATTTTACTTTTTATTGCAAAAATGTACGAGTTGGGACCTCAAAATGATCAGCTTCTTTTTCTTTAAAAAGAACAGAGATTTCATTTTTGGTACTCTTAAATTTATTTATTTTTCATAGTAGACATGAACTTTTTGCTGCTCCAGAAATCTACTTTCCAGATCAAGCAAGCATTTTTAGTCTGTTCTTATTTTTTACTTTCCACGGACATATTTTACTTTCCCGTGGAAATTGGGTAACTAAGTGTTAGTGTTGAGCCCTGAACATTATATTATATTATATTAAATTAAATCTATGTTATAATAATATTTATAACAGATGTAATATAACGGTGTTTCTGAATGGCTATGGTGCGTGCTCCATAACTCGATGGAGCACGGCAATTTCAAATGTAATGAGAAACTCATTTTTAATCAGTGAAATAAATATTGTTTTCCATTGTTTTGTGTCTGATTCTCTGTTATAAAAGAAATGGTTCATGGTTTGGTGTGCTCCATAGAGTTATGGATACACTTGGAAAGTTGGGAGAGCACTCAAAAACCTAGATTAAAACCTCGGCAATGCCTTGACCAACTCTTACGCTTACGCCAAACCATGAACTATTTTTAAATAATGAAGTTTATTAACCCACTGCTGGCGACGATGTCTGAGGGTTCTCCCTTCGACAAGGAAAATTGTCTGGCATTAGACAGAGTAAAACAATAAAGTGGTCAAAAATTTCATGCCAAAGTTGGGTAGTATTGTTACTAAGTTTTGTTCAATAACTTCATGTTGTTTACCAGGATTCCAAAAAAGTCAACGTGTTAACAAAAGTCATCAGTTTTTAATATCAAGAATGTTGAGTAGCGATGACTATCAATTTGAAACTCTTGAAGTAACAAGTCCCAGAGAACATGTTTTGCAAGTGAACCTTAACAGACCTGAGAAGAGAAATGCAATGAATCAAACTTTTTGGAGGTATAAAAAAGTAAAGTGTTGCGTGGGCAGTGTTTTAGATAGAGTAAAGTGAAAAGATGGTAAACCCAGGGGGGGATACTCTGGCAATTTTTAGGTAGGGGTGTGCCGCTGTGTCCTCAAAATCCTGACCCTACCCCAGACCTCAAAAATCAATACCCTACCCTATCTCAGACCAAACTATGCAACCTATTTCAGACCAAAATATGCACCCTATCTCAGACCAAAATATGCACCCTATCTCAGACCAAAATATGCACCCTATCTCAGACCAAAATATGCACCCTATCTCAGACCAAAATATGCACCCTATCTCAGACCAAAATATGCACCCTATCTCAGACCAAAATATGCACCCTATCTCAGACCAAAATATGCACCCTATTTCAGACCAAAATATGCACCCTATCCCAGACCAAAATATGCACCCTATCTCAGACCAAAATATGCACCCTATTTCAGACCAAAATATGCACCCTATCTCAGACCAAAATATGCACCCTATTTCAGACCAAAATATGCACCCTATTTCAGACCAAAATATGCACCCTATTTCAGACCAAAATATGCACCCTATTTCAGACCAAAATATGCACCCTATTTCAGACCAAAATATGCACCCTATTTCAGACCAAAATATGCACCCTATCTCAGACCAAAATATGCACCCTATTTCAGACCAAAATATGCACCCTATTTCAGACCAAAATATGCACCCTATTTCAGACCAAAATATACACCCTATTTCAGACCAAAATATGCACCCTATCTCAGACCAAAATATGCACCCTATCTCAGACCAAAATATGCACCCTATCTCAGACCAAAATATGCACCCTATCTCAGACCAAAATATGCACCCTATTTCAGACCAAAATATGCACCCTATCTCAGACCAAAATATGCACCCTATCTCAGACCAAAATATGCACCCTATCTCAGACCAAAATATGCACCCTATCTCAGACCAAAATATGCACCCTATTTCAGACCAAAATGGACAATTTATATACATTATCCCAGACCTCGGAGCTCGAAATTCCAAACCATACCCTATAAGGGGGCACATACCCGTATCCTTTATATACGAGAGTCAGTGCTGTGAGTAACTTCATTACAAGTAACTAGTTACATTTTTAAGTAACTGTAACTGAAACTAGTTACTTTTTCTGAAGAAGTAACTGTAACTATAACTAGTTACTTTTTGAAGAAGTAACTATAACTAGTTACTTTTTTAAAGAACTGTAACTAGTTACAATATTTGGTTCAAAAATGTGACTAGTATAGTTACTGATATTCAGTTGAGGATGTCATTCTTTCTTGATAAAAACGGTTTTGATATAATAATAAAGGTACATTATGTACACATTTGACTATTTCTGCTTAGTGACAACTATATTTAGGCATTTAGCTGTAAAAACATAATTATGATACTGGCATCTAAAAACCAGTAATTTCTTTGTTGATTCTAGTAACACGGACAAAGGAATGTAACTTTGTAACTACTTACAAAATTTTTGAAGTAACTTTGTAACTGTAACTAGTTACTTTCTTTTCATTGTAACTTTTATCTGTAACTAGTTACTTTTCTAACGATGTAACTGTAACTAGTTACAAAAATTATGTAACTTTAACAGCATTGACGAGAGTACACCTCCCCGGGGTGATAAACTGCTGAGAATAGTTTTTATAATGAAATACAGTAGCGATGTTTCGAGCGGAGCCCTTCATCAGAGTAAAATGTGATGAAATAAAATAAAACAACAGGGCAACTATACAAAAATCCAAAAGGTGGGAAGGTAAACAAACTGTAATTAACGAGATGCAAAAATGTTAAGTATTTGCTATATATTTTTAATCGTTCAGTAACCACACTGTGGGGGTGGGAGAGATAATGAGGCTAATTATTCCACAGGCAGCCCGTGTATACGATTCGTCTGATATACAATAATAAATATATTGCCTTGGAGATGTCATCAAAAGGAATTAAATTCGTCAAATTGCGATTAAACATAAAATATATACCTGGTGCAATGTTGTTCCTTGTTGAATTACAGTCTCATTCTGGTAGTTTTTGACATCATTGGTGGCTTTGCGGTATGCTCGCCACAGACTTGCAAGGAAAATTAAACAAATCTGTGTATACCGCAAAGCCACCGCTGATGTTACAGTCAAAATGGAAATACCTTCCCACTTCTTCTTCTGTAGTTTGTTAGTGTGTATTACTGTATTTCTGTAGCTGCTACAGAAGCGTGAGAAAAATGTAGCGATAAAAGTCGCTTATATTCTTGATTTATATTTGTTTGTTGGTATCGATTTGGGAGAAACATTCGTTATATTATGATTAAATTCCATGAAAGCTAAATTCTACTTTTATTCACATTTTTCGACAAAAAGATTTTCCTCACGCTTCAGTAGCGACTACAGAAATACAGTAATACACAACAAACTGCGGAAGTAGGAAGGTATTTCCATTTTGACTGTAAAAACTACCAGAATGAGACTGTAGTACAACAAACAAGGAGCAACATTACAGCGTCTATTTCGGCAGTATATCAAACCTTACTATATTTCGATTGTTGTTTCAACACTGCCTACGCAGCACGCTACTTTTATTTCACTATTTTGTAATAAGACTGATAAAAATAGGTACGCAATGCATACACAAAGCAAAACACAGTTTCATCTTAAAACCAAACGTAGTATTCTTTGTTTCTTCAGAGATTTAGATTGACTAAGAAAAGAAATTAGTTTACACAAGGTTTAAAATTATCTTTCTTCTGTTAGGGGAAAGACTGGGAAAGATATTTGCAATAAACAATGCCGTTTGTACACCGCGCTTAGTATTGATAATTTTAATTTGTAAATAGATTTCTGTCAAAATGATTTCCGTCAAAACAGTGGCGGAATTTGTGGTGGGGTGGCGTGGGAAGCCGCCTCCTTCCCCCCACCTCCATGTCAAAATAGTCAATTTGTCGGAAATATTCAACAAAAAAGGCAAATTTAAAGAACAGTCAAAATCCAACGCTTTTCGTGCATTTGTCGGATATTTACGAGGCTTTGCCATCCGACGTGAAAAGGTGAATTTCCGCCACTGTGTCAAAATAAATTTTGCAAAAGCAGAACAACAAACCGATAACTTGAGGGTGATCGCTTAGAAAAATACGTATTTGCCACATTAAATGACTTAGAGAACGATGATCACAATTTAAAGCTGATAAAGATTTAAACTAAAAAATTTATAAATATATCTTTTTTCTTACTTTTTATTTTTTTTACTTTCTCATCATGAAAAAGTATTTCAGTTGAGAAGTACGAAAGTTAGTTTGTCTGCAAAATATGGCCTAGCTAAAAGAAAAACTGGGCGTAAATATCATGTATTAAACTATAAATTTCTCGTCTTGAGCTCTGCAAGTGAAGAATTTTTGCTTGATTTTGATGGGTTTTTATTATCAATTTTCTTTAATCGACTCTTATTTTTAGTGAAATGGTCAAATGTTTTAACAAGATTGCAACAGATTCAGATTGCAGAGCTGTTGTTTTATCTGGTTCAGGAAAAATATATACTGCTGGTAATTTTATTAAAGTGCCTATGAAACGAAATTTCACTTCAGTTTTTTAAGATTGTATTTGGAAGAACACCTAAGATAATGAAAAATGGCTTTTACATGCCTTTCAAATCTTACCCCATTCTTGAGTTATTGGCCATTTTGAGCAATGACGTCACACGTTGTATGTGGGAGGAAAAGGAAAACCAGTCATATATTTGGATTGGTTTAACTACACCAAACCACACATTGCAGATGTAATCAGACAATACCCCAAGGAAAATTTCCAACGTTTGATTCAGTTTAGTCAAACCAATCCAAAGATATATGACTGATTTTCCGTTTCCTCCCACATACAACGTGTGACGCCATTGCTCAAATTGCATAGCCAATAACTCAAGAATGGGGTAAGATTTGAAAGGCATGTAAAAGCCATTTTTCATTATCTTAGGTATTCTTCCAAATACAATCTTAAAAAAACTGAAGTGAAATTTTGTTTCATATACACTTTAAGTTAATTTTTATGTTTCTTTCTTGTGCCGTAAATATTTAAGAAATAGAAAATGGTGTGTTTATAGCCTGATGCAAACACGAGAGTGAGTTGGGAGAATTTGAAATTTTATATTATATGAACCCAAGCCGTCAGGCAAAGCTTTGCATAAGTACAGCTTTATGTAATATTTGAAACATGAGCAGCAGTGTTTTATCAGATTTAAAACACGAGACGATAGCCAAGTGTTTTAGATCTGATAAAACACGTACTGCGAATGTTTTAAATAGCTTCAAAAACGACCCATTTGGTAAGTTCATTGGCGTAGTAAGTTTGAAAAATAACGTTGTCTAAGCCGAGAAAATCAAAGCTAAAGTTTATGTAGATCAGGATGTTTCTTTATCAGATATAAAACCATGCATGGTACTGATTTCCTTTGTGTTTTCCTCGTGAATTATTAATGAGTTATTGTATTTTTTTTTCAAATTCTCTGAAACTCATTTGAGTATTTGCATGATCAGGTTATTTTTTACAAATATAAACACAGCAAGTGCATTCCATTATAAAGTAAGACTAAGAAATATGCCGTGACGTCACAACCGTGTTGCATAGCCTGATATGGGGGGGGTGGGGGTGTGTGAGAATAGGGATACCGAGATCCGGCAATTCACTAATTTTTTGGGCAAATTCGCCAATCCACAATTTTTTTGTTCATATCTGAATTCGAAGTTATCAGTTTTGTTGAACTGTCCGAATTTGCACGACTCCCGTAAAGTTTATTTCAACACGCTGACGACAATTACTTGAATTAGTGTTGGCTCGTCTATGATAATTTCTTTCCTTTATGAAAATGACAATGAAATATCGTCAATAATCTGATCAATAAAGGCAAAATCCACAATTCGAGACAGGAATAAGATCCAGGTTTCGTAGAAAACTACAAGCAAAATCCATAATCCGAGGTCATTTATTGTGAAAATCTGCAATCCGCCACTTTCACAGGATTCACAAACCGACGGAAGTTTTGATCAGAACCGAAATCCGCATTGGTTTTTAAGACCAAATCCACCGATTCACAAACCTATTCACCCCCCTGATATAAACACTGTAACTGACCAATCCCTAAAATAAGTAGGCTTGTACGGATTGCTGACTCGGCAACTTTTTGAGTTTCGGAATCACGCATTAAAATATTATTATAAAGCTTAGCGTATAAAGCCCATAAAGCTAACATTGTATATACATCAATAATATAAGGTTTATATTTTCGAAACAACACCGACGTAGTTGGCTTTGAACAAAAAATTAAGCAACTGTCAGGCAGTTATTGTCTGCAAGATCACCACTATTGTGTTTTATTCTAGAAACAAAATATACTACACTACATTTTACTCCACAACCCAACAACAACCAGGTGATTTTATACATGCACTTGTCAGTGGAGGCTGTCTAACCACACTAGTACACTACATTTTACTCCACAACCCAACAACAACCAGGTGATTTTATATATGCACTTGTCAGTGGAGGCTGTCTAACCACACTAGTACTCTACATTTTACTCCACAACCCAACAACAACCAGGTGATTTTAAATGCACTTGTCAGTTGATGCTGTCCAAACACACTACATTTTATTCCACAACCCAACACAACCAGGTGATTTTTCATGCACTTGTCGGTTGAGGCTGTCTAGCTAACCTGAGGAATGGATTCATGACTCAACAGCTAGCTATAGCATTGATAACATTAGAAAGTGGTTGTCCAATGTTTAGAGCCAGATGCAGGGATTCATGACAGAAGCATTCGGCAATTTACCACATGTATAGCTAAGATTGAATAAACTAAAGTTGATTTTGCGGAGGGAGGAAAAACAGAGAACCCGTAGATAAAATTTCGAAGCACAAGAGAGAACCTATAACCCTACTCACATGAGTCCCAAGCTCCGACAGGTGACCACCCATCCAAGTACTAACCCAATCTAACCAGGCTTATATTCAGTCCTTAGGCTTTGCAGCGAGAGACAGCACGCTAACAGCACACGCTCTCCGGTATGCTTCTCTATTTTTAACTTATACCCAACAAAAGACAGTTTACTATAAGAACACATCTTGTTTTCTAATAAGAAGTTTTTATATTCTTGTAGGATTAGATCTAATGGATTTCGCCAGTGTTTTTATGCAACAAGAAGGAACGGATGCTTCTAGAAAAGCTTACCATATACGAGATGTAATTTTGCGATTTCAAGAATCATTTTCTGTCATTGAAAAATGTCCTCAACCAGTTATAGCAGCAGTTCATTCAGCTTGTGTTGGTGGCGGTGTTGATATGATATGTGCGTGTGACATCAGATGGTGCACATCAGATGCTTGGTTTCAGGTTAAGGTAAAACGTTTCTTCAACACGTGTATATTTAATGATATTAGGTGCTACTCCGAGTGACAAACCATACCGGGAAAGTAGAGAAAAACTCTACTCGACCGCGTCTGGGATTCGAACCCATCACCTTCAGTTACTAGTCTGACCAGTGGCGTGGTGGCAGGGGGGGGGGGGGGCAAGGCCCCCCAGCTGGGGTTGCAGAAGGGGCGCCGAAACTAGCAAAGTTGCCAAAACTTAACAAAATAAACCTATAATATAGATATAAAGATTTGAAATCTGTAATCTTTTGTGTTTTCTATGAAGTTTTATAATCTTCAGAATTCTGTAAAATCTCACTCCAAAATGCAGGAAATGGCATATCAGAGACTCTAGATTTCAAAATTTTTCGGGGGAGCATGCCCCCGGACCCCCCTAGAGGTTTGGCGCTACTTCGCCGCTTGTATTGGCGTGGTCTTTGAGAGAACCCGTTGTTTGTTGTAATATTATACATTGCTACTTCAGTTATTTTAAAACAAAAAATGTGATCACTTATCAAATACAGGAGGGGGTCGCCAAAGCTAATCTGGCCACGCCAGCCTGAAACTCGCCACCACGCCACTGAGTCTGACTCTCTACCAGCTGAGCTACATGGTCAAGTTCACTATTTCCGTAGATAATATTAATCTTGCTATACCTGTCACCTATCACCTGTTTTATATATTTTCAAAAAATTTTGAATTTTGTAATCCTACTTTGACCGTTGTAATCTAACACTTAGCTTATCAGTTTATTTTTTCCTTGTAAATATAAAGAACATTGATATTTTATTTTAGTCACTTGGTCAGATGATGACTTTGGAATAGAGTCGAAATATTACCATGTTTCACCTTTTTGTCTTGTTTTTGATCCATATCTTGGGTTTTTCAAGATGTTTATCTTCGGATTGTGTTTTATATTACTTTAAATCACTTCACTTCACTTCACTTCACTTCACTTCACTTCACTTCACTTCACTTCACTTCACTTCACTTCACTTCACTTCACTTCACTTCACCTCACTTCACCTCACTTCACCTCACTTCACCTCACCTCACCTCACCTCACCTCACCTCACCTCACCTCACCTCACCTCACCTCACCTCACCTCACCTCACCTCACCTCACCTCACCTCACCTCACCTCACCTCACCTCACCTCACCTCACCTCACTTCACTTCACTTCACTTCCCTTCCCTTCCCTTCACTTCACCTCACCTCACTTCACTTCACCTCACCTCACCTCACCTCACTTCACTTCACTTCACTTCACTTCACTTCCCTTCCCTTCCCTTCACTTCACCTCACCTCACTTCACTTCACCTCACCTCACCTCACCTCACTTCACTTCACTTCACCTCACTTCACTTCACTTCACCTCACTTCACTTCACCTCACCTCACCTCACTTCACTTCACTTCACTTCACTTTACTTTACGACTTAAATGTATTTTAGTATCAAATCAAACATGGCTTTAAGAGTAGTTTTAGGAGATCCCTTGGACGTAGTTAATGTTTTCGTAGAAATCACATTTGCAATCTCTGTATGCTGATTTATTAAGTTTGTGGTTTCCATTATGAAAGAGTTGAAAACATGATTACCATCTTTTCTATTGATATTTCTTGGATTTTTTATTTAGGAGGTAGAACTTGGATTGGCTGCTGATGTTGGAACATTACAACGATTGCCAAAGATTATTGGAAATGAGAGGTTTACTTTGAGCGTATGAATATTATAGTAATTTACCCTCCGAACGTTTGATTGGCTATTTGCTATCTACGTCACCATTTTGGCGCATATAATCTCTGTTTTACTTTATTTCATCACATTTTACTCCGATAAGGGGCTTCGCTCGAAACGTCAGTATTGCGTTCTTAACAACTTTTCACTTTGCTCGTTAGTAATCACTGTTATGTACATATATTAATACGACATCAATAGCATTGATCTTTATCGCAGGAGTATCTTTATTATAAACTTCATAACTATATGTATGGTCGAGCAACATTACTTCTAACGCGCATATATGGATATTCGTAACGGAAAGTTAATTGAAGTGATGATAATTAAAACCCATCTTAGTTTTAATCTCATAACTTGATTTACAGAAACTTGCTAAAAAGTGATGTACTACTGGAATTTTAATTGAAGTGATGATAATTAAAACCCATCTTAGTTTTAATCTCATAACTTGATTTACAGAAACTTGCTAAAAAGTGATGTACTACTGGAATTTTTAGAACAAAATGCTGCCTGACTGTCTGCCTGACGTTTTCAATTAAACGTTTGTGCCTGTTAACTGGTGAGCCATTTGTGGGTGTGGGACTAGGGGTTTCCTCATTGATGAGTTAAATCGCCTGGCGTTAGAGTGTAAAATACTAGAGTATACTGACTAGTGGGTGATTGGCACTGAAAGGGTTAAAAAGAATGTATAATCACACGTACAATATTTTTTGTAGTTTACTTCGAGAGCTTTGTTATACTGGTCGAAAATTAATGTCGGATGAGGCAAAGAGTTTTGGATTGGTTAGGTAAGTACTGTATAGTGTACATGAAGTACATGTATTATCAATGGCTGGTTCCTGTCGGGGTAAATCGTTGACTTTTTGTAAAGGTACAGTAAGTGTGGTGCCAGAAAAGGATTACAAACTGCTGTTGGGAACTTAGCCCCCTCCCTGTTTCTGAATAATACTTTGTCAAGAAATAAGTTGTAACTAAATCCTACACAGTGTGAATTAAACCAATGCCATTGTGTTAAAGGCAGAGCGTCACTGCGTCGGGTATAAAATGAACTAATCAATCAATCAATCAATCAATGATTTAATTAATTATTTTGCGCAAGACAAAAATGATATTTGTTGGCAGGGAAAAGAAACAATATTCTGAAAACGTTAAAGAAGCAAGGCATTATTAATACGTTTCCTTCTAAACTATTTAGTCTAAGTTTTGAAGTGTGCGATGTTCACCATCATTTTAATCACGTTGACTTGAATTTGTTCACAAGTTTGCGAATACTGACAGTGTGACACCAACTAGAGGTCAACAATTTCCTAAACCATGGACCGATACTAAAGCCCTTTAAGACTAAACAAAAAAATAGACTCGCAATGCGTGCGTATAGCCACCGCTTGCTTGTGCATATGGATTATTGAGAGGTGTAAGTCGAGGAGCACACTTATTTTCTACCATTTGTAAGCTACCGTTAGGCGTGAACGCTTAATGTGTTTACGTTTTAATCAATCATTTGTCAAATATTAATTAAGGGGGTGACTCGTTAAATGATTAGTTCTCTGGCCGTAAATATTTAATTTAAAAACGAGCTTTCGACTGCCAGTCTGCAGTCTTCGGCGGGTAAACAATAATGAGTGATAATGACTACGTCTACGGTTTAGAATTACCGTGAACAAACATATAAATAGAATAGACAGTTCCGCCTACAGTTTACAATTACAATTAAAGAACTGCAATTGTATGATAACGTCTACGGTTACAATCATAAATAAAGACTGCAGACGAAAGCTCGTTTTTAAATTAAATATTTACGGCCAGAGAACGTCTCGCAGAGATTACTTAAGTGTCAAAATTTTCTTAAAGCCAGTGCACGTTCCGAATATACTTGTTTTAATAACGCCCATATCATGCCTAACAATAGCTATAGCTAATGGTAGGCATTGATAACTGCCTACCCAGCGCAGATAAGACACTGCTTACGAGATTGGATAGTGATAATATCAATAGCTATAAACTGTATAACTGATACTGGCATAGCATTCAGATTTCACAGAACCACGGAGAGCAATAAGTTGATTGAAATGAAATAAGAAGCAAAGTATTGCGAATTGTGAAATAGTTACCTTCGCCAGGTTATGTTTTCACCCCTGTCTGTCTGTCTGTCTGTCTGTCTGTCTGTCTGTCTGTCTGTCTGTCTGTCTGTCTGTCTGTCTGTCTGTCTGTCTGTCTGTCTGTCTGTCTGTTTATGAAACCCGATCGCATGTGATCAGAGAAGAGCTTAGTTGGGTAACCTTACAGCAATCCAGAAGTAAACATAAAGTTATTCTAATATATAAAATTCTCAACAACCTTGCGCCACGGTATCTTGCTGATCTTTTCCAACTGTCTGAAACATTAAGTAATTATAATCTAAGAGATCGAGTGAATAATTTATTACTAATGAAACCTAAAATAAATTATCTTAAGAATAGTTTTGGTTACAGTGGTGCAAAGTTGTGGAACAGCTTACCTGGTGATGCAAAGTTATGTAACAGTCTGAGCTCTTTCAAAACATTAATATCATCTTTTAGTTTCCCACAGACATAGAACATTAAACTATCAAAATCTATTTCTATTATATTCTTTAATATGTATATACTATTTTTCTTTTTGTATTCATAAAATTCTCGGCTTTCACGAAAAGCAATTTGTAAATAATTGATGAAATACCGAGATTAAATCAATATTTCTCTGTCTGTCTGTCTGTCTGTCTGTCTGTCTGTCTGTTTGTTTCTTTATTTGTCTGTCACCAGGTTATTTCGCAAAATACTGCACAGGTTTTCATGAAAGTTTGTGGAAATATTGATCATAGACCAAGGACCAATTCATTCAATTTTTGTTGAATTTGGATGATAAATTAATAAGAATCTGACAACAAGATTCTCCGTGTAGAAGAAATGCTTGATTGCGCTCAATATCCTTATTTTATGCAAACATGCATGCGTAGGTCTTGTGAGCTAGCCTGGTTAGCGGGATGGCTCGTTTTCTTTTTATACATCTCTAATAACTCGCTGGCGGAGGTATATGCAGTCTCTGAGTGCCCTCTTCAGTGTTATGTGATATATTACCCTGCTAGGCTATATAGTACCAGTATAAACGAAGAAGACACAGATTGAATATAAAGCTGCGCCTGCCTGAGAGTCTGCTGCGCTGCATAACTAACTCGTCAGGGCACCGCAATAAAACTGAAATGTCAATTTGTTTACTTTGCATGTAGCCGTATCTTTCAAGACAAAGAAAGTTTGTTAGTCGGAGCACTGGATTTAGCTTCCTACATTGCAAAGATGAGTCCTGTTGCTGTGGCTGGAACAAAACACAATTTAATCTACTCTCGAGACCATCCAGTCGAAGACAGTTTAAAATACATGGTAGGTTAAATACATGGTGGGTTAAATTCATGGTAGGTTAAATGCATGGTAGGTTAAATACATGGTAGGTTAAATGCATGGTAGGTTAAATACATGGTAGGTTAAATACATGGTGGGTTAAATACATGGTAGGTTAAATACATGGTGGGTTAAATACATGGTGGGTTAAATACATGGATGGTAGGTTAAATACATGGTAGGTTAAATACATGGATGGTAGGTTAAATACATGGATGGTAGGTTAAATACATGGTAGGTTATATGCATGGTAGGTTAAATACATGGTAGGTTAAATACATGGTAGGTTAAATACATGGTGGGTTAAATACATGGTAGGTTAAATACATGGTGGGTTAAATACATGGTAGGTTAAATACATACATGGTAGGTTAAATACATACATGGTAGGCAGGGGTGGCAACTGCCTCTACAAGCTTACACTATAGCGGGGTCCCCACTCTGAGGATAACTACTCTTATAAATACTCTTGTCTACTTGTTCATGGTTTGTATACATTGGCCTTTTCCAGTGGGAAAAACGTCCTTGAAATGCCCTAGGATAAAACAATTCCCCTTCCAAAATCTTCTTGAATTAATTTGTTCAATAACTCGTTAATTCTTTGCCTACCGTATCGTTCGTTTTAAATTAAGAGATAATTTCCATTAAGTCCGCTTTGCCCGCACGTGCGGAGCGTGAATTGTTTAGTTCGCTTTGGAAGTTGAAAATTCCCAATTTGCAAAGCCCGCTCCGCGCCCCGGGGTTCCCTCTGGTCGAAGACGCCGTTTCTTTGATCGCTCCGAGCCAGTGAAGTCGTTAGGGTCAGATCTTCACCCCATTTTCTGATTGGCTCCGAAATCTGTTAGGGGGTAAATCTGTTAGGCAAGTGTTTCATTGGGTTTTAATTAGATTACTGAAACATGAAAGCGAGATTGGTTGCGTCTTCCACCAGAGGTCCTCTCGCTGCTTCACAGGGAGCCCATTTGGCAATTCGTCATGCCAAAAAGCGCGTGGGCACCCTGTGGCGGACTCGAAAGACGTGCGGGGGACTGTGGCACACCTGGTTTTTTCATTTTTTCCGCCTTTTTACCCGCTTCCGGTAACCGTTTTTCGTTTTTTTAAACCCCTCCCACAGTCCCCCGCGCGTCTTTTGAGTCCGCCACAGGTACCCACGCGCTTTTTGGCATGATGAATTGCCAAGATGGGCTCCCTGTGGCTGCTTTCAGTATATTTCGGTCACCATACGTCATAATCATTTTGGCATTTTTTTGTACCTGAACCTTGCTTTGTAATGCGAGTTTCTGACTATTTATACATGTTGGTACGTTGCTCAGTTATTTGAATCAAAGTTTTCACCAAACATTAATCTAAGTTCTTTGTTCTTCCAGGCCAATTGGAACATGAGTATGTTACAGACAGAGGATATAATGAAGGCTGTGCAAGCTGCTATGAATAAGGAGGATGCTACCTTTTCAAAACTCTAAATCAAGTAATATATTTGAACACACTATTGATCATTTATTTACACCAGTGTCTATATAGCTATATAAATATTTTTATGTTCCTATATTATAAGATTTCATTACTCATTAGTATTATTAAATATGAAAACCAATACACGAAGTATTGTATAAACTTCTTCTGAAGATGATTTAGCATTCTCAAATGCATTAATAATTCATTATGTTCATGGTTCTATATCTGATAAGAATCCTCCTGACTTACGTAAACTTTAGCTTTGATTTTCTCAGCTTATACAACGTTGTTTTTAGAGATTACTACGCTAATGAACTTACCAAACGTTTTTGAAGCTATTCAAAAAATTCACAGTATACGTGTTTTATCAGATCTAAAACACTCGGCTGCCGCGCCTCGATAAATACTACAAAAATACTACAAAAAACGTGATAATACGTTTTCATGAGTCTTCAAGACGAGTTGACTATAGACCCTTCTCAATTGCGGTTTCAATATCATTTATACACTTCTTGTGTTCTAACCAGCGTTGGAATAAATAATTTTCTTCCTGCGAGCAAAGGCGAAGGTTATACAATATACTGATTCCTGTACACAGTATATTCTATAAAATTGATAGAGCTAATAGACGAGAGGAGTTTCCCGCAGCTCTTAAAAATTTCCTGCCAGTAGCGCTCGCGTGCTCGACTATTTTTCCACCTTTTGTTATATTAAAGGGGCAGTAAGATGCCAAAATTGTCTATCCCAATTTTGATTGTATTTAGAAGTGCTTTTAAAATAAAGAAGAATAGCCTCTTCGCTTTTTTAATTTCTCATCTCGTTCCAAAGATATTTTGGCTTTAAAAAAATGCAAATTAGATACGCTATGACGTCATCTACTCCACTAATTCCGTAAAGGAGGAAATCTACGGAAATAATAGCTAGATTGTGCTGAAACTTTGAAGCTGTTCTAATATGAATACATTGTAATGTACACAGTTATTGCTTGATATATTCCTCACTTGGCGAAGTTTGTTTGATCTGTGTGGAGTAGATGACATCATAAGGCATCCAATTTGCATGTTACAAAAACATGAGTATCTCTGGAAAATGATGAGATATTGATATAATAAGAACACTATACTTCCTCATACGCAAAGTACTTCTAGATAAAGTCAAAATTGAAGAGAAGATTTTCCATCTTACTGCCCTTCTAAACTATATATCATTGGGTGGGTAACAAAGGTTATCATAAATATTTTGGATACATGAGAGTGATTAGACCCTTTTGTTTTTTGACACTGTATATATGCAGTAATTTCGAATGAATGTAAAATGTTTTAACTGGAACATTGTTTTAACAACCAGTCTGTTCCAATTTGGATTCCTTCTAACGTGTCAACCACTGCTCTGTTAATCTACAAAGTAGAGAACAAATTATTTTAACTACTTGTCTACTTTCCAATCATTAACAATGTATTTACCTAAATATATAACATCCGCGCATAACATCCGTGCATAATATGACCCAAAAGTTCTTGAAAATTTTCAATCCCGACCGGCACAAACCTGTACACGCACTCACATAAAACATGTTACATTGTTAACAAATTACTACACGAAGATTTATATTTTCTTGGGGTAAGAAATATTCAACAGCAATATTAAGGTAAACAGCTAAATGATTTTAAGTTTCACCGATTCTCGATGATAAGTTTAGTTTCACTTATTTTTCGAAATACGCCAACGAGTTATTCTCAATTTGAAAAACATTCCCAGCTTCTTTAAGAAACAATGTCCTAAATATTTTCCATAAAGGGGGAGCATTGCGGGTGCTCCGAAGTGCAATACCGAAAAAAAAGAGAACCGACCGCATTTACCATCGGTCGAAAAACCATGGGAAACCGGAGTTGCTTGGATGGATAAAACTGAATACTTCACCGAAGCTGCGAAATTACTGAAATACCGTATGAAAAACACCGCAATACTAGAAATCCCAGTGTCCCCATGCATCGAAAAGAACGTTTCTTTCAAACAATTGTTGTCTAGATATCAAATTGCTTTGCGCCATTCAATTTGATTATTGATACATAACTTACACCGTCCTGGTGAAGCAACCGTACACGTAGCCTGACTACAATTTCCTCGAGTTTTAGTCTTGTTGCGCTTTATTTTTTAATAATTTTTCAGTAACTTCATATTTCACGTCTTGAAATTTTTTAGTGGATACTCCGAGTGTTCTTACTATGCAGACTATGCAGCAGGGACGTAGCCAGGATTTTGAAAGGGGGGGAGGGGGAGCCGAAATCAACCGCGGCTCCCCCCTGGCTACGTCCCAGCTATGCAGTCATTTTGACGGAAAACAGGTAGAAATGCGAATGTGCGGTTATAGTCAGTTAATTAGTTAATGTATTTTGTATCAGGTCTGACAATAAAAATATGATAGCACAGCATACTTTAGCTGTTTCACACCTCATTAAAACGTTAGTGCCTGACGTTTCACGCAGCCCTTACCCAATCGAGTCAATAGGCTTTGACACAAGCTAAAATACTATATATCAGAGTCGGACTGGCTCCGTATTAGGGGCGGTGCCATTAAGGAGAGGGGCGCCGTCAGGGTTTCTTTCAGAAATTTAACAAGGAGGCAAAACAGGCAATACTTACTACGTGTGGGGCAAGGAGCGCCGAAGGCACGACCAACTTCTAGGGGGGTCCGGGGGTCCCCCGGGAAATTTTGAATTTTAGAGTCTCTGAAATAGCATTTCCTGCATTTTGAGGGGGGTTTGAAAGAGTTTTGAAGGATATAAAATACCAAACAAAATATTCAAATATACTCATTTTATATAGGAATACACCATAACATGCAAGGCATACATCATGAGGAGATATCAACCATTAATTAGGTGACCACTTCATGTCCGGCTGTCAGCTGCGTGAAGCGTACTAAAATATTATTTAATCGTAATATACTATTAGCTGTACCATACTGTTTAAAACGTAAAACGACTATAAATCCAAAATCGGGTTTTGAAATAGGAATTGCACTACATATCAAATATAATATTATACAACGGAAAAGGGGCGCAGTAACGGCATCCTAAGGGGGCGCATGTGCCATTGGCTCAATGGCACATAGGGCCAGTCCGACTCTGCTATATATGATGTTTACCTGCCAATGTCTGTTCATATCACAGAGTTGTAATGCCTCAGCTATATCTGCACAACTAAGATATGAATCAGCTGCTGAACTTGCACAGGATAAAACTAGTAATGGTGCCTTTTGACTTGTCCATCTTTCATCCATCATTGACTTTAGTACATCATTTGTTTCAGAAACTGTAATTTTAAGTAGAAAATAAACTAGCGTTGAATAAAGGAAACCCTGATGGTACAATTGGAAAAATTTATTTACAACAGCTAATGCCAAGTACAGTGCACCCTGAAAAATCGGTTTGTTATAATAATTAAGGGTTCATCCATACACCGCACTATACCATACCACAATCACCAATCTCATGACATCCACAATTCATTGTCTCAACAAAAATAACTGACTATGATATATTGCATTAAAGTGTGACTACTGTGATCATCATCCATTCAAAAGAGTGTTACCACTATAGTTATCACACTGCATATTAATTTGCATACTCTCATTTAATTAAAGTTAGTAATTACGGTATAATATGGTACCTGTTTCTTTACTGACTGAAGAGTCAACAACATAAATAAAAGCATCAATGGTTTTACATAATTGTCGAACTGGATGAGTAACTTCAGTCACTAGTGGTCCTTCATTGTTTTGTTCATTTTCTTTGTCTAACAAAATCTTGTTTTTCCTGATCAAACCAGCTTGAGCAGCAGCTTCTCTTTCTTTTCTGAAGTAATTAAAAATTAAAAATCACATTTTGAGTCTATTTCTGAAGGCTAATATATAAGTTTCACTTTGTCCATCATCAGGATCGATGTACATAAAATATTTAAATGAAAATTAATCTTACTTTGTTGATGAATATAATATTATGAAATTGAGAAGTTCTTCATTATATTTCAGAGATACTCCAGAACCAACTCCTGCAAAAAAAAATCATTAATAAATAATTATATTTAATTTTATTCAAACTGCACCTGCTGCATGCAGTGATCAGTTTTGAAATATACAGTGCACAAAAATGATAATTTTATAATATTAAAAATTAAAGAGATTTCATAAACTTTTAGTGTATGAGATACATTTTCACTTATAAAAATATCAGTTCAACTATCAAATTAATGAAATAAATGGATCCAAATAATACTGTACAACACATGGACGCATGGAGATCTGGAATTTATAATCCTTTCCCTATACCGTGGTGGCCTTTTAGTATTTTACACTGGCTAATGCCAGATGATTTTACTCGTCAAGGGAAGAACTCCAGTATAGGATCGCGAAAGAGTTAAAACCTATCTATATAATGTTAACCCTTTCTCTACTGTGGTGGCCTTTTTAGTATTTTACACTGGCTAATGCCAGATGATTTTACTCATCAAGGGAGAAACTCTAGTATATGGGAACGCGAAAGAGTTAAAACCTATCTAATGTTAACCCTTTCTCTACTGTGGTGGCTTTTTAGTATTTTACTCTGGCTCCTCAAGGGAACTAGAACTCTAGTAGGGAAAGGGTTAAACCCTTGAAGACCAGGGATGTAGCCAGGGGGGGAGCCCTTTAGATATAAAACAACAGACATGTAACTACAAAACTGATGCAATGTGAATTACGTCAGGAAATAAACTGTAAACAGTGTATTCAATCTACTGAATGTATGCATTTTTAGTATCTATGTGATGTTTGCGTGTTATAAGTATTTTATATGACGTTTTTTAACCTTTAGAGTCTGTAAAATCTTCCTCCAAAAGCCAGGAAATGGCATTTCAGCGACTCTCAATTTCAAAATTTCCCAGGGGAGCATGCCCCCGGACGTACACCCCTAAAAATTTATTTTGATTTTGGCTCCCCGGCCCCTTTCAAAATCCTGGCTACATCCCTGTTGAAGCCATGTATTATTCCGACTTTATTTCTTCCTCAAAAGAACAAATAAGAATTTGCCTTTAAGACACACAAAATCACCTGTATGAACCTCACAGCAACCAGATATTTCTGTTGGAACATTATTTAATTTCTGGTAAATTGTTAACAGCTGACAAACTCTAAATTTCAGTCACTCACCATCTTGCTGCCCAGGAAACATCCCCTGAACTTGAAAAGGTGATCTATTACCCCAAAGTAACTGGTGCACCAAAGAACTTGTCTGTGATTCTAATCCAGGACCAAACATTACCACACGAGTTGCAGGCTTGTGATAAAAATGACGTGCAAATTTTAAAAGTCTAGTTGTGAATGAGTCATCATCTTCCTGTTGATTGTTGGCTTGACATCCATTGCAACATCTTGCATATCTATAAAAAAAATTCCAGCCATTTTCAATCACTTAAAATTATGTGATTGTACACTAACACTATAACACTATTAACTCATTGCTGCCTAGGCTGATGTCTGAGGGTTATTCTCCAATCTCTAAATTTTCACCAATGGGGTGGCTAGGGTTCCCCGACAGGTGGACTGTAGCCCCCTCTGTACCCGTTTGGTGCCACCCCTGCAACAGTGGTGGTGCCACCCCTGCAACAGTGGTGGTGCCACCCCTGCAACAGTGGTGGTGCCAGGAATTGAATTAACCATATTTTGGGGAGGGCAAGAAAATTCCTGAGTGGGCACAACAATGCAACAAAATATTTACTTAAAACTTTCAGACTTTGTTGTATATATGTAAATGATGCAGACCTGTAGACTGTAGTACCGTACTAATGGTTATGTAAAATATGCATTTCTGTTATGCTATCCCAGATATAACGATTGTAATTTGTACTGCTACATCAAACCAATTTACAACAGGAAGACTGTCGAGACATCAATACTAAGTAAATAGTATAATTATACTAATACTAACATGTACAAATCATGAATTAGAATGTCAAAGAAAGATCACTTAATGTAGCTGCAATGACATATTTTTTGTTGGAACTTATGTAAATAAGAAAAATTTATAAAAATGTTTTGGGTGGGCACACTATATTTTAGGGTGGGCCAAGGCCCACCTGTGCCCCACCCTGGCACCTGACCACTGCCCTGCAATGGGTTAAGGTGCCATTATGCACTTTTGCATTTCAACCTACACACGTAAAAATCTCGCAAGTTGTTACAGCATTGTTGCCTGAACAATGCTGTAACAACTTGTTGACATATGTGAACAACATTGAGAAATGAACAACATTGTTCATCATTGTTTCAACAAGTTGTTACAGCTTGATGAAACAACAACCATTGTTCATGCATGTTGTAACAACTGAAGAACGTGTTGATACATCAACCATGTTCACCATTGTTGTAACATTGTTGTTCATCGTTGTTATTTCATCATACTGTTACAACATGTTGTATCATGTGCGAACAATGTTGTTGGCTATAAAAATGTGCTGTTAGAACAACTTGTTCATGACTGTTGATTTATCCATGAACAAGTTGTTCGAACCATAAGTGAACAACTTGTTGACAACTTACACGTGTAAAAATGCACAACTTGTTCACGGTTCTCAACAGGTGTGAACAATGTTGTGCTACTCGCCATGAACAATGTTGTGCTGCTCACAGTGAACAAGTTGTCAACAAGTTGTTCACTTATGGTTCAAACTTGTTCACGGATAAATCAACAGTCATGAACAAGTTGTTCCAACAGCACATTTTTTATAGCCAACAACGTTGTCCGCACATGATACAACATGTTGTAACAGCATGATGAAATAACAATGATGAACAACAATGTTACAACAATGGTGAACATGGTTGATGTATCAACATGTTCTTCGGTTGTTTATACAACATGCATGAACAACGGTTGTTGTTTCATCAAGCTGTAACAACTTGTTGAAACAATGATGAACAATGTTGTTCATTTATCAATGTTGTTCACATGTCAACAAGTTGTTACCTACAGCATTGTTCAGGCAACAATGCTGTAACAACTTGCGAGATTTTTACGCGTGTAGGTGAGGGCTAATAGCTAGGTTGGGGTTAAGTTTAGGTTAGGATTAGAGGTAGGATAAGGGTTGGGTAAATAGGATAAGGATTAGAGTTAGATTAGGGCTTAGGGTTTGGATTAGACTAAATTTAGTTGCAAAGTGCAAAAGCTGCCCATACTATTTGTGTTAAATTCAGGATAAATTAAACAGTATTTGTAATATTTAGTACTGTACTAAAGTATTTAATGTTTGTATATTTGCTTACATTTCTTTTGTTGTCAAGTCTGCACCAGCATCAAGGTATATTTGTGGATGAGTTTGATGGTTGATTACAGTCCTTTTCTTTAAATCCCTACTTAAAATTTTCCCCCACAGTAAGTGGTCATTACTCAAATTTCCTAGAAGTTGACAAGTTTGAGAAATTTGGCATAAACTGCGAACATCAAGGTAAGAAAATACCACCAACTGCAAGGATGACTAATATTGTTAAAATAAGAAAATAAAGAACTGTTACTAGAGAATTGACTGATAATATTTACTATTTGATATTTCACTGGACTATGAATCTGATCCAAGGACAGTACAGGTTGTTCAACTTGACGATGGGTTCACAGTTGTATGAAAATTGTTATAAAAACTAATATAAACTTGGAAAATGTTGCTGTCTTGTCGCTACAAGTCCCAAACTCACTGAAGGTAGACAACATGAGAGGTGAATTGTCAAAAGTAAGTTTATAAGTTAAAATACGGCAACATTTTCCGAGTTGATGTAATCATCATACAATTGCCAACCTAGCGTCAGGTTGGACAACCTATAGGTATAGCAATACCATATTTAAAGTCGGAAGACAACTGAATAATAGCGAGGTTCAGATCACACTTCCACTACCGCTACTGCTACCGTAAATGTGATTACGTTGGTGTAATGTTCGCTTTTTCGTCCTGTAGTCGTATTTGGTTTTAATCCTAGTATCGTAAAACGCTTTCTTTTTGCACTACGTTTGAGACCTGCGACCATTACTGAACGTAAAAACAATATTTGACATGCTTAATTATATTTACGGTAGCGGTAGTGGTAGTGGACGTGTGATCTGAACCTCGCTATCATTAATTTAGTAAGTTCCCAATATTATTGACATTAATTCAAACAGCTTACTGGTAATTCAAGAAAATTAAGCATTCCTTCTTCTTTTTCCCTCATGACCGTCGATGTTTTATAATCCAATCTTCCTTTCAAAGCTGCTACGGTAAGTTGACGTCGTTCTTGTTCAAAAGAAATATTGCTTCTGTAGAATTTTACTAAGCGATGCAAAGTGTTGGAAACAACACAGTCTTCTCTCACAGGTCGGGTTTCACAATTTGTAACTTGATTTTTTAAAGTCATCTTGCATACAAGAAACGGACTTCATCATGAACCCGGCTCAATTATTGTTCACTATTTATATTGTTGACACCGGATGTGAACTCGCGCTTCTTCCCGCGTCATAAATGTCAACGTGGAAATTGTGACTAGCTCTGCATAAAATCAGCATATAATGACGTAATGCTTTGAAGACAAAAACTGGGCCGGGTACGACGGCCCCCCCGAAAGTAACAGAAAATTGGACGGCTCTTGGCAAATCCCAATAATAGCGACCCCTCGAAAGTAGCGACCACCGAAACTCGAAAGTAGTATTAAAATACACACAAATAAATCAATCTGTTTTTAATAGCAACAATTGTTGTAGTAATTTGCGTCTTTTATATAGGAGATAGAGCGTGTACCGGTGTAAAAGATAACGATTTTAGCACCCCTAAAGTAGCGACTCCCAGCCAGGGGCGGATCTAGGATTGTTGAAAGGGGGGTGTCCTAGGGCGAAGCCGACCCTTCTAGGGGGTTCTGGGGGCATCCCCCGGAAATTTTTGAGTTCTTGGGTCTCTGAAATGGCATTTCCAGGAATTTGAGAGCCATTTGAGGGCACGTTTGAGCACTCCGCAGTATAGAAAAAAGGTTATATTTTTGGGTTACATGTACTTACAGTATAAAATATTTATGTAAACACTTAAAAAACAACAAATGAAAACTGCAACTTCACGGTCAACTAGAGCTGTTAGACCTGCAATAATTATATTTAGCGTCTTTTAATAATTTTTTCTTGACCAAAGAGGTGGGTGGCTAGCCACCCAATCCACCACCCCTAAATCCGCCCCTGCCAGCCCTAATCAAACGAGAACGCAAGTCATCGTAAGCTAACTTGCGATGACTTGCGTTGCCACCAGTCAAACGTCGGCACTCGGCACAAGTCGTCGTAATGTCTCAGTCAATTCCAAGCGTGACCATCCCCCCCCCGGGCATTTGACATTTTTGCGCTAGAGTATTGCAAATGCCCCGGCCACCATGGGGGTCAGCTTAACTGTGCAAAATCCCCACAGAGGGGTCTTGAAATTGATGCAAATGCCCCACCCATGGGAATTTAAAGAAGCATATGTTTATATTGTCAGACAACTGAAGCGGCCGTGACCATCCATATTATTAAACATAAACATATATTTATAAAATAAAGGTCAAAAACTACTTTCAAACGTCTCAACTAAAAGTTGTCCAAGTCTTTTTCCCGAAGCCAGGAAGCCACAAACGGCACATCATTCCCCTCAAACTCCTGTAAATCCGCCATTTTATAATACCGTTAAAGAACAGTAGACATGCAACATTTTTGGCGCTTGTGAGTCGGTGGTATTTTTATGGCAAAAATTTGCTGAAATATATCGTATTTTTATATAAAAAAGCTAGAGAAGTGGAAGAGCATGTATTGGAACTATAAGTCTATATGAAATATGTGGTGTGCCTTTATAAAAGAGAGAATTTTCGTAATTGAGTATAGACTAATTACAGTACGGTACTTACTTTTGCCAGGTTACTTTTCAAGAAAATAACAGGCAAGTATATACTATTTAGGCACTTCAACAAATTCCTCACCCTGGGGACGACCCGGGTGGACCTGCAGAGGCAAGTGCCCGACCCTGGGAACAGATGAAGCATCGAATGTCCGTCAAATGCCCCGGGGGGGGCATGGTCACGCTTGGAATTGATTGAGACATAAGACATAAGTTCTTCAGTTCCGCTATTTCCCACGCCTTTTCACTAGTTCTCATGGTAGTTTCTATGGCGACAGACTTGTGTTCAAACGTTTCGCAAGCCCTCGCAAGTTGAAGAAAACTTGCGATTAAATTTGAACAAGATCAAATTAGTCGCAAGCTAACGCAAGTCACCGCAAGTCATCGTAAGCTGGCGATCAAACGAGTAACAAGCAAGCACAAGCTAAAACTTGCGATGACTTGCGTTCTCGTTTGATTAGGGCTTAAAGGCTGCTAATTCCGAAAGTAACGAGGATCGTTACTTTCGGAACTTTACGCAAGGTTTTGTTAGGGTTATTTCATACATAACAATTACATACAGCTTTTCTAATCAGTTAACTTAATTCCAAACATAGCAAAGTTTCGTATTCGAATCGTGTTTACATGGTTTACAGCTATGCAATTAGTTTTATCCCGAAGTCAGAACTCCTCAGACCTTAATCCGTCGAAATCCTAAACTGCTTTATAGATCATTTGCAATCACGTGACATCGGACGCCATCTTAGTTGATTTCCAGTTCATTTCTAATACCCTTGCCGGAACAAACATGGTGGAGATTATTTAGCGAGACATGAATCAATGCCGGATCGTTTTCAATCACGTGATAGGTGGCCCGTTAGGGTGGTGAAACAATACGAAATGTTTGAAAAAGAATAGAGTTAAATTCCCATAGGATAAAGATTGTGCACCAACATGGCCGCAATTTCATTGTTTCGGTACACCAATATGGCCGCCGTGACGTCAGATGAAAACCAAGAATAGAAACGGTGTTTCCCACCCGAAAATCAACCAATATGGCGGGCATGACGTCATGCGCAAACGATCGATTGGTATAGATCTGCAGTTCGGCTTTCCCAGATTCGATTCCTATCAAAGTCTAGCGGAGAACAAATGTCTTAGTTGACATCACAATGTATGTATGTATGCAAGTATAACCTAGCAATTTACAAAGCGGAGAAAGTTTAGACAAGAGGTGTATAAAGTTGACTAGTCGAATTCCTCACTGCAGCATTGTGACACGTGACTGTTACAAGACATGTGACTTATTTAATACCTCATGTTGATGTCGTAGAGATTGTGTGATCGTCTTCAAATTCACCTTCTTTGAAAGGAAGTAACAATGCAACAGAGAGCATGATGGTCAGGTGCCAGATACAATGCATATAGTAGTAATTGTAACTCTCTGATATCATCAGATTGGTCAGTGCTCCTACAGTCCTACGGTAGCCAGCGAGAATCCTGGGAACAGATAGAAAGCCCATCTATAAAATACAAAAGAAGCAATAAGGAAATTATTACTCTTACGACATCTTTGGATCGAAAAGGCTATTTGGTTTTAGTAATTGCATGGCTACAACCATTGAAAAATTGTTTCAATGCTAAATCCATTCTCGTTCCCAGATCCCATACTAGTAGGGGAATGTGCTAAATCTAGACCCTCTGTGGGCTCTTAATATGGTGAAGAGGTGAGAAAAACTTGGGTGGAGTGGGCAAACTCAGGTAGAGTGGGCAATCTTGGGTGGAATAGGCAAGGGGGGTGTCACTTTGGCCACAGACTGCATAGAGTTTCTTGTGGAGTAGGCTAAACGTTTTTGTCCCATTTGAGGCAGCACTTCACTTGCGATAGTAATTTCTAGTTATTAAGCACTAATTACAAGGAGAGTTTTTCAGGTTTCAAGTTCAGCCCGCGGTTGGCCGCAGTGCGATGGTAAAGTGACATGAGCTGAGCTGAAATGGGGTGAGGTGAAATGAAGTGAGGTGAAATGACATGAGGTGAAACTCTGAGATGACGTGAAATGAAGTGAGGTGAAATGAGGTGAAGTGAAATGAGACGAGGTGAGGTGAGGTGAAATTTACAATAAATTATAAACAATTAATGTATAAATATATTGCACAAAAAAACTGCGCATTAATTAAAAAAATGTACCTTTTACGACTTGGGTAGCAATGTTAATGTCTAATACTTCCGATAACCTGAGAAATAATACAAGCAGCTGTAACCATTCTTAAAATAATGCATTAAAATAATTCTTAAAATCATGCTTCATTAATAATGGAGGAAAATTAAAAAAAAGAATATTTAATCAAGTGTACTAAATTTGTCAGTCCTGATAAATAAACATATTTAAAAACATGCATATTATATGAAGGCGAATGTATATAATTAGGTACACGCTTGAACGTCGTAAATTTAAATTTTAGTAGCGCAGTCTAAAGGCCTGGCCAAACGTCGTTCAACATTGTTGAACGCATGTTGAACGAACTGATTTGAATCACGGTTGAATTCAACAATGTTGAACGATGTTGAATGAAATGTTGAAAGCGTTTGGCCAGGCCTTAATATGCACGTTTTTAAAGAATTTTGGGAGGAGTGAATAATTCACGTTTGCTTATGCTGTGTATATTAATTGCCTTAATTTACATAATTATATATTGTATTGAACTGTCTCATTGTATTTCTTTGTTTTTATTGGTATAAATAAAATAGAAATCAGCCATGCTTTTCATTGAACAGGTGCTTATAACTAAAAGGCACATCAAATATTCATTATATTTCTTGGGTTGGTTTACACTAGACAAATGTACTAATACACTGTCTCTAGTGTAATACTAATTAGGTCCAGTGTGTATCTACACTGAAATGGTGTTAACATTTAGACTTTTCTGTTTACACCAAACAAGTGTATTGACATACTTTTCTCTGGTGTTAAATTACACTAAATTGGGGTAAAGGTACACAATTTTAGGGTACATTTACACTAAAATTGGGTAAAAATACCTGTTTTCTACTTTACACCAAATGAGTGTAAACTTAACTCAAACTTGGTGTAGAAACACACATGAAGTGTGTTAATTTACACTGATGTGGTGTGAATCACCATTTACACCAAATTGGTGTGATTTTTTTCACTTTTTAAGTGTCCTCACAACACTGCGAGATTTGCAGTGTACAATAATTATCATCTATTCTTATTGATTCTATTTACGCAAAACTTTTGCTAAACTATAAGCAATAGTTTTCGAAATATTGGTTTAAACGGTCAGCTCAAGCCTCAAGGTCGAAAGTCATGTTTCCAGATATTGGAAGTCTGACTCTGATTGGTCAACAATTGGAAAGGAATTTGCTGCTCGGGTAAGGTAGTTGGGGGAGTGAGAACGAACCCGAATCGCATTTCATGTCAATGTCGCTTGGTATACATCGGGGAAACGGGAAGGAAGCCTGAAGGAGCACAAGACATGTTGCATAAAAGCCCAAGAAGATTTATTGCCCAGAAGATTATTTGGGAAATATAAAAATAAAAAAGTTGTTCGCTAGTTAGTAAGGGCTAGATAGAGGAGAAACGCCACGCTTCCAATTTTTGTAGTTTTATTTTATACTAAGAGGGTTAGAGATGTACTATAATTCTTGCAATTATATTTCATTAAATTTTGTCTGATTTCAATAGATTAAAAAAAAACAAAGTTGAAGCTATATGCGTGTATGATGAAGTATTGTCCCAGATAGAACAAAGAGAAAAATTCTAATTGTAGACCTTGGGATATGTTAGTGTAGGTTAAAGTTATTTCCAACCTATGTGCCAAAAGACAATGCTAGGAAAAACACGTCCAGTGTTTTTACAAGTTTACAGTTTCAAGTTCTTAAGAACGCTTTGCTTGAATAGTTGTTCTCCAAATACGTCAAAATGTTTTACTCATATCACCTCTAACATCAATCTAGTCTTCTTGCAGGAACTTTAATGGAAATAATATTCACTTCATATTTTATCAAAATGTTCTTGGACAACTCCAGGTTTTAGTCATAAAATTCAATTTTCTCGTGAAAAAAGAATGGAAAAAAGAATGTGGCGGTTAGAAGTCGCTACTATATAAAAGAAAAATACCCATTTCCCCGCCATATCGGAGAATCTCTGTTGAATGAAGCTTTATGTTTTATTTTGTTAAACTGATTAAGTAGGAACATAAAAGATACAACTTTGATTGGATATATTATTTACTTTTCAGTCTTAAGACTTTACTTATACACTACATGCGTTCGGTACACAGATATTTTTAAAGGTAGCAAAATAAAAGAAAAGGAAATAAGTTAGTGGAAGAAGTCCCATAGTTGATCAGTCTGATTTTGTAATTTAAATTGCGCAAAATATTCGGTGCGTCGCAGATGGCATGAAAACTGTAACCGCTGATAGAATCAGAGCAGCCCGCGATTCGCGCTCATGCAGTTCCGTTGCAAATTTTATGACGTAATGAATAGTGCTAATAAAAAACCCATGATCCTTTGTTCTTCCTACTAATTATTACGACACGAACAATGGACGTGACGTCATAATCAATGCCTGTCGTAATTGAGTGAAATTGCGACTGTACGTACATTTTGGCACAGCAGTTTAAATTAAATTTTTTAAAGTTTTTGTTGCGAAAATGAAACATCTCAAGGTTACAAACACAACTCATTGGATTCACGAGGAATATAAGATGATTTCGTGGAATCTAGTTGAAGACATCCGATTTTTAAAAAGTTTGGAAAGAGCAAGGCACGGAGTAGACGGAAATCATTATGTTGATAACTTTATCGCGGATGTAAAATTGCGTGTAGTTTATGGTAGAACACAAGAGGAACTGTTTCGTAATGGCTTAGCTTATCTGCAAAGTAACCAGAAGCAAGGTAAATACTTAAAAAACAATAAGATTTTATAAAAGTACAATTTACATATATAAACAGATTATCACCGACGGTCTCACTTGAAAAGCATTTACAGACTGGGATTCTTTGAAATGTTTGTTTATATCGGATTTCAGTTTTTATTTGTTTTATTTTAAAGTAATTTATCACCGCGATTAGACTTTAGTATATTAGGTATATTTTCACATGCATTTAAATTTTTTTTGCGACGAAAGCAATTTCTTCCAATTCGGAAGCCACGAAAACACAGGTAAAACTAAATCTTGATTTTACGACGAACCATGTAATTTTTTGTTAATAATATAAAGGGCAAAGTTATACAAGAGCTATGTTATATCCAGAAAATTGTTTTAAATGTACATGTACCTTTAATATCACTGAGTCCTCACTCGGTGCTTGGCAACACTCCAATTTCCCTCGCGGCCTCGCTCTGCATGTCGCTGTGCCTGTGGCTGTGACTTTTTTTATTATCACAACTGAGCAAATGTTTGTAAAGTTTCCAGTGTATTTACTAAAAGTTTAAAGTCTTTTCATAGTTTAAATTAGTCCAAAGTCAACAAAAAATATAAAAACCTAATTAAAAAAATAAGTCAGATGTGGTTCACTGTTGCTATGCAACAAATCCACCAATCACATGTAAGTACAAGTAACCAATCACATGCAAGTCATTTTTCATTTCTCAATTTTCGAGTTTTATGTTTTTTGTTCTGACTTCTGAATTTTAATACAAAAAAGTCCTCGTTGGCGAATCTATATTGGTAATTTTGCCCTCTATATTAGTATTATCAAGGGGATTTTATTTACTCTTGCAATCATCAGCAATTGTCTCCAAATCCCGGTTGCCATTTGTCCTAATTTGTCCTAGCTTTTAGCAGACTTTACAAGCAAGTTTCAAACATCGATAAAATAATTACAAAACAAGTCCCTAACTCAAACATTTTGACTTCTGTGTTAAAAATTATATATAGTTTGCGTTGTCTCAGAATCACCACTCAGTGAATCAATCAAAATGTAGAAACTCTAAGATTGTTTATCTAACAATTATCTAACAGCCAAGTCCAAGCCTGCCCCACCCCTAACCCCCACCCCTCGGGCAAACTCCGGCCATTTGAAAAATGGCGCTAATTTCCTGCGGTTTGGATAAAAAAAATGCGCCAGGTGAAATGCCTCGCGGTGAGGCCAAAAATCTGTGGCGAAGTCCCCACCCTGGGGAAAATAGTATATATTATGCATTAATACTATTCTTTCACACTATAGAGATGGGAAACAATATCTTTGAAGATTATTTGCTGACCGAACATGATTTCCAGCCTAATAGGTATAACAATAGACCTGTCAAAGAGACAAAAGACGATCTTCAACCTGATGTGGTTAATAATAGTCATAATAAACTGACAAATCAAGATCTTCATCCTGGTGAGGACACCATTAATTGTCCTGTCACGCCAACCAACGCGGAACTCCAGCCTGAAGTGGACACCAATTGTCCTGTCGCGCCACCCAACGCAGAACTCCAGCCTTTAGTGGACACCAATTGGCCTGTTGCGTTAACCAACGCAGAACTCCAGCCTGAAGTGGACACCAATTATCCTGTTACGTTAACCAACGCAGAACTCCAACCTGAAGTGGACACCAATTGTCCTGTTGCGTTAACCAACGCAGAACTCCAACCTGAAGTGGACACCAATTGTCCTGTTGCGTTAACTAACGCAGAACTCCAGCCTGAAGTGGACACCAATTGTCCTGTCGCGCCACCCAACGCCGAACTCCAGCCTTTAGTCGACACCAATTGGCCTGTTGCCTTAACCAACACAGAACTCCAGCCTGAAGTGGACACCAATTGTCCTGTTGCAACATCCAACGCAGAACTCCAGCCTGAAGTGGACACAAATTGTCCTGTCGCGGTATCCCACGCAGAACTCCAGCCTGAAGTAGACACCAATTGTCCTGTCGCGGTATCCAACGCAGAACTCCAGCCTCAAGTGGACACCAATTGTCCTGTCGCGGTATCCAACGCAGAACTCCAGCCTGTTGTTGACACCAATTATCCTGTCGAGGTATCCAACGACGAACTTCAGCCAGTTGTTGATACCAATTGTCCTGTCGCGGTATCCGACGCAGAACTCATGCCTGAAGTGGACACCAATTGGCCTGTTGCGTTAACCAACGCAGAACTCCAGCCTGAAGTAGACACCAATTGTCCTGTCGCGGTATCCAACGCCGAACTCCAGCCTTTAGTGGACACCAATTGGCCTGTTGCCTTAACCAACACAGAACTCCAGCCTGAAGTGGACACCAATTGTCCTGTTGCAACATCCAACGCAGAACTCCAGCCTGAAGTGGACACAAATTGTCCTGTCGCGGTATCCAACGCAGAACTCCAGCCTGTTGTTGACACCAATTGTCCTGTTGCGGTATCCAACGCAGAACTTCAGCCTGTTGTTGACACCAATTGTCCTGTTGCGGTATCCAACGCAGAACTCCAGCCTGTTGTTGACACCAATTGTCCTGTCGCGGTATCCAACGCAGAACTCCAGCCTGTTGTTGACACCAATTGTCCTGTTGCGGTATCCAACGCAGAACTTCAGCCTGTTGTTGACACCAATTGTCCTGTCGCGGTATCCAACGCAGAACTCCAGCCTGTTGTTGACACCAATTGTCCTGTTGCGGTAACCAACGCAGAACTTCAAACAGTTGTTGACACCAATTGTCCTGTCGCGGTATCCAACGCAGAACTTCAGCTTGTTGTTGACACCAATTGTCCTGTAGCGCCAACCAACGCAGAACTTCAGCCAGTTGTTGACACCAATTGTTCTGTCGCGGTATCCAACGCAGAACTTCAGCCTGTTGTTGACACCAATTGTTCTGTCGCGGTATCCAACGCAGAACTTCAGCCTGTTGTTGACACCAATTGTCCTGTAGCGCCAACCAACGCAGAACTTCAGACTGTTGTTGACACCAATTGTCCTGTCGCGGTAACCAACGCAGAACTTCAAACAGTTGTTGACACCAATTGTCCTGTCGCGGTATCCAACGCAGAACTCCAGCCTGTTGTTGACACCAATTGTCCTGTTGCGGTAACCAACGCAGAACTTCAAACAGTTGTTGACACCAATTGTCCTGTCGCGGTATCCAACGCAGAACTTCAGCTTGTTGTTGACACCAATTGTCCTGTAGCCCCAACCAACGCAGAACTTCAGCCAGTTGTTGACACCAATTGTTCTGTCGCGGTATCCAACGCAGAACTTCAGCCTGTTGTTGACACCAATTGTTCTGTCGCGGTATCCAACGCAGAACTTCAGCCTGTTGTTGACACCAATTGTCCTGTAGCGCCAACCAACGCAGAACTTCAAACAGTTGTTGACACCAATTGTCCTGTCGCGGTATCCAACGCAGAACTCCAGCCTGTTGTTGACACCAATTGTCCTGTTGCGGTAACCAACGCAGAACTTCAAACAGTTGTTGACACCAATTGTCCTGTCGCGGTATCCAACGCAGAACTTCAGCTTGTTGTTGACACCAATTGTCCTGTAGCCCCAACCAACGCAGAACTTCAGCCAGTTGTTGACACCAATTGTTCTGTCGCGGTATCCAACGCAGAACTTCAGCCTGTTGTTGACACCAATTGTTCTGTCGCGGTATCCAACGCAGAACTTCAGCCTGTTGTTGACACCAATTGTCCTGTAGCGCCAACCAACGCAGAACTTCAGCCTGTTGTTGACACCAATTGTCCTGTAGCGCCAACCAACGCAGAACTTCAGACTGTTGTTGACACCAATTGTCCTGTCGCGGTATCCAACACAGAGCCTCAACCTGCTGTTGACAGCAATTGTCCTGTTGCACCAACCAACGCAGAACTTCAGACTGTTGTTGACACCAATTGTTCTGTCGCGGTATCCAACGCAGAACTTCAGCCTGTTGTTGACACCAATTGTCCTGTAGCGCCAACCAACGCAGAACTTCAGCCTGTTGTTGACACCAATTGTCCTTTCGCGCCAACCAACGCAGAACTTCAGACTGTTGTTGACACCAATTGTCCTGTCGCGGTATCCAACACAGAGCCTCAACCTGTTGTTGACAGCAATTGTCCTGTTGCACCAACCAACGCAGAACTTCAGACTGTTGTTGACACCAATTGTCCTGTTGCGGTATCCAACGCAGAACTTCAGCCTGTTGTTGACACCAATTGTCCTGTAGCGCCAACCAACGCAGAACTTCAGCCTGTTGTTGACACCAATTGTCCTGTAGCGCCAACCAACGCAGAACTTCAGACTGTTGTTGACACCAATTGTCTTGTCGCGGTATCCAAAGCAGAACTCCCTACAGTCTCCGATGGAGGGACCCATCTTAATAAGCAGAGCGTTGACAATGTTTCACTACTCCGAGAAGAGACCTTTGATGACGTGTGGAAGAGTGCCGGACTTCCACTTACCAACGAATTGTCTCTTCCCGGATGGTGGAACAAAGGCAGTGTTCTAACCTTTAAAGATGAGCCTCTTCATAAAGTTTCCAAAAAGACCGCTGTTTCAGCCTCTGAAGAAACGACTTCTCCGCATTTATGCAACACGCTGGATTGTCTACCTGCGCCTGAACCGTCTATTGTAGTACATGTACAGCCGGGTGCATCCGATGATTTACAAGGGCATGATCTACTAGACAACAAGAAGACTCCTGATAAATCGTGGAAAACAGCCAGAGATCTACCTTATGGTGGCGGAGAAGAGCATCTTGCTCAATGGTTGGCCAAAGCCGGGGGTCAACCTAATGAGGAAGAGTCTGATGCTGAAAATTTGACAGAAGATCTTTATGTGAATAAACCGTCCAATATCAATGGAAATTGTATCGAGTTGGAAATTCTCCATAATTGTCAAGGTACGTTTAACTTTAGTGACTTTAAGCTGTCTGCTCTGGTGTATTTTTAAAATACGTAGAAAAATATTAAGACGATTTTTATAGCGTTACTAAATTATTGGAAAGCAGCTCCCCCCGCGTCTTCCACCCTTGTATAAGAGCTTCTTTTGTACAGCAAATAACATATGATTTTAAATGATCGTATATACATTTATTGCTATACCGATCTAAAGTAAAACGTACATATGTAACACTTCTTATATTTAATTTACTTGCCTGCATAGATGAAAAGTATGTTGTCCCTTGCCACGAAACAATGACTTCTTATCCTCGAAGCAAAGACAGGAAAGAAGAAAAGAAGATGAAGAAAACCAAAAAGAATGAGGAGAAAAATAAGAAAGATAAAACAGAACAGAAGATAAATAAAAAATGTGGTAAGAAAAAACCTCTGAAAACCTCTGATACCTCTGAAACGTATATAATTTGCCTTATTTCAAAGTCCCAAGACTTTGAAAACGTATTTTGCATTATTTCAAAGCACTAGTACTTTTCTTCCGATTTCAAAGCACTGATTAAACATCATAAAGAGTCACTCTAATTTATTACCTTCATAAATACGCGTTACATAAAGAGTCACTCTAATTATGTTCATAAATACGCGTTACAAAAAACATTAGCTAAAGCTTGGTGATCGAGATTGACAAGTCTGTTTTCCACAATGACACAAAGATTTTTGCTAAATAAAGATCTACATGGTCAATTATAAACTCTTTATGCTTCCCAAGTACCATAGTCATTGAAAATATGGTCTGGAAACTCAGCTAAAGTCTTTGTTCTATCTTTTTGTTCGCCTTTATCATTTTTGTGCACGGTCATTGAACGCATTGTATTTTAGGATGACGAATTATCCAGTAGCAACGTTTCAGTTCAATCACTCAACCGTGCTATTTAAATATTAATAAACCTAAAACAAAGGATGTGCACGGTGTAAGGTACGGTTCAACATAAACTGATTACAGCTCAATATATAGGCGCTAAATGCCCGCTTTGAAGTTTGCCGAGTTTCCAGACCATATCTCTATTGTAAGTAATATTGGGCATTTCACTTTACGATTACATAGCATGTTCTCAGGATTTTGGGTGAAGGAAAATTCGAGTGTAGAATATATACATTTTAAGACCAGACCGGGACCAGTTGCAAAAAAATGCAACTACACAGGCCTTCCGGCAGGAATTGAACGCACGACCTTGCGATTCTAGTGCAATGCTCTGACCACTGAGCCACGGAGGGCGTTGCCGAGAGCTTGATCGCGAGTTCTGTATATATATATATATATATTAAGGTGGTAATGCCAGGAGAGAATTGGGTATATTATAAGTAATATTGGGCATTTCACTCGATTACATAGCAATGTTCTCAGGATTTTGGGTGAAGGAAAATTCGAGTGTAGAGTATCTCTATTGACTATGCTGCGACTGGTATACGCCACCTATGAGACCAAATGAAAAGCAGGCTTTAGAAAAGTATACCGTAACACACTGAGTGACACAGTGCTCCCAGATGACTTCAGTTAATACGCATTTGCAGATGACGTACAACTGTGTTAGGTGACTACAACAGTACCAGAGTGCTTTGTCAGTATCTTAATTTATTAGCGCTGGGATACTGGCAAAGCATTCTGGTATTTGTAGTCAACTAACGCCAACACAAGCGTTCTAACCCGACTTATTTCATACTAGACTTTATTATTCCAAACATAGCAAAGTTTCGTATTCGAATCGTAAAATGTATACCATGTGTTTACATGGTTTACAGCTATGCAATTAGTTTTATCCCGACTCAGAACTCCTCAGACCTTAATCCGTTGAAATCCTAAACTGCTTTATAGATCGTTTGCAATCACGTGACATCGGACGCCATCTTGATTGATTTCCAGTTCATTTCTAATACCCTTGCCGGAACAAACATGGTGGAGATTATTTAGCGAGACATGAATCAATGCCGGATCGTTTTCAATCACGTGATAGGTGGCCCGTTAGGGTGGTGAAACAATACGAAATGTTTGAAAAAGAATAGAGTTAAATTCCCATAGGATAAAGATTGTGCACCAACATGGCCGCAATTTCATTGTTTCGGTACACCAATATGGCCGCCGTGACGTCAGATGAAAACCAAGAATATAAACGGTGTTTCCCACCCGAAAATCAACCAATATGGCGGGCATGACGTCATGCGCAAACGATCGATTGGTATAGATCTGCAGTTCGGCTTTCCCAGATTCGATTCCTATCAAAGTCTAGCGGAGAACAAATGTCTTAGTTGACATCACAATGTATGTATGTATGCAAGTATAATGTAAGCAGTTAATAAGTTAATACAAAGGAACAGTGAGAAGAGAGTGTGAGGGATGGGATTGAGTGTTGTTGTTGTGAAGTGAGAGAGCGAGAGGTTATGTGTAAAGGCAGTGCATGTCGAGTGTTGTAAAACAGAAATAAAGAAACGTAAGATAACATTGGTGGCAGCGGTAAAAGCGAGGAAAACATCCGAAGCCATTGCCCAACGGAGCAATTTAATAGCAACCCGAAGGACAACAAAGCATGGCGTCTGGCGGAATTTCTCAGTGGGACGGCAGTGACGGCACCGAGATTGATAGCCATATCAGCCAGGTCGAGTCTTATTTTGTGGCTAAAAATGTAGAAGATGAACCAAAGCAAGTCGCAGTGTTACACTTATCCCTAAAAGGCGAACCGAAAACATTCTTTACGAAGTTGGCAGCCGATCAAAAGGACACATTTGAACATGCGAAAGCCGCTCTGATCGAACGTTTCCGGCCAACTAAATCTGCTGTACAATATCAACAAGAACTGGCGTGTCGCCGTCAGAAGACCGGAGAGACTGCTCATCAGTTAAGGTATGCCATTTTAGATCTCGTAGCACGTGCATACCCTGAGGTCAAAGCTAAAGAAGCTCGTGCGGCGTTGGTGGAGGCCCATTTTCGAAAAGCGCTGCGCTTAGAAATACGTCAGAAGCTTATTTGGTGTTTACCAGACGAAGCTTCACTTGACGACCTCGTGAAGAAGGCGAGCCAAATCGAGCGTGAAGATCAAAGTGTAAATGCTATCGCCACCGACACAACAACTGCCGATGCCAAAGCCGCTCAGTCTTCACATCAGGATCAATTGTGGACAAAGCTTGAAGAATTGAACGTTGGTCAACAGCAGTTAGCGAGTACCGTAGCAGCATTACAGGCTCAGGCGACTACCCAAAATACTCGTCGACGGACCCAGCAGCCGCCAATCAAATGTTACAAATGTGGAATGGTTGGCCATATAGCTCGTGATTGCAGATAAAAAATGCCAAGAAATTCGTTACCTGGCGCACCCAACCACCAAGTGCCTTTTAACGGATCTTGTTTTCGCTGCAATCAGTGGGGCCATAAGGCTTCTGGTTACCCTGTCTCCTTCCGAGGCCCCTCGGGAAACTATTGAGGGCTGGAGGATCAAGGCCACTTCCTTCAGCCCACAATTGGCCTGCTAGTGGCAACAATACTAAAGAGACTTCATTTTTTCCTATGTACGAACAAACTTATCTACAGTGTGAGAACAGATTTTCGCCTCTTTCAGTCGATAATTACGAGAATATTATGGAAGACGAAAGAAACTCGCTCACGCATATAACCCCTAATTACAGGAATTTTTCGTCCCAACCTACGCGAAAATCAAAACGGCAAAGAAGACACGAACAGTTACAGGACGAACAAAAACGCAGTAAACATTTACAGACAATGCAAAATATTCGAGATAACCAAATTTTTCAACTGCGCTCTATTAAACGCGAAATTGCTACGACATCGCCGCAGACTGACAACAATCATGAGAACACGAACAGGGGCGTAGCGACAACGGTTTCTAAAACAGTAGTTTCAGCCACGAGTATTGAACAAAGTTTGGGTTCACGCATCGAACTGGATGGAGAAATTGGAGGAGTTAAATGTCGTTGGTTACTAGATACTGGGGCTCAAATTAGTATGATTACCACAGACTTGGCTTCTTCTGCGAAAGGTAAACGACTTCCACCACAACATGTGCCCCATACCGTTGATGGTTCTCCCCTTCGGACCGCATATGATCTGATAACCGATTGTAAAGTTGGAGAACAACACGTGCCTCAACACCGATTTACCGTCGTCGAACAGTCAACGTTTCCCGCCATTATCGGTATGGACCTACTTCGTTTGTTAAATGTAACTGTGTCGTTGGCTTCACGCACTTGTTATAAGTCTGCGACCAATAAAACGGCCACCAGGACAACCCAAGAGTCACAGACGCCTGGCGTGTGTCGCATAGTTACGTCCCAAAACGTCATCATTCCTGCCCGAAGTATGTTTATCCTAGAAGGCACGGTAGATACTCTTATGACAGAAGGTCAAGTCGGCATTGTAGAGTCGATTGGTGGCCAAGGATCGGAACGTCTGGAAATAGGGTGTGGCCGCGTCCTAGAAAGCGTGCGTAAAGATGGTAAAGTTCTGCTGCATATGACCAACCCAAGAGAGAAAAGCTGTGAAATTGGTAAAGGCGTTTGCGTCGCAACCTTCTCTACTGACGTTACTACGTCCGTCGCGATCGGTCAGTTATCAACTTCTTCCCCGACCTCTACAGACCAAAGCGTGAGAGCAGCTCAGGTTGACAAGATGCTTAGAGAAATGTCCAACAAAGCTGAAGTCACAGAACACCAGAAACACCGACTGTATAAATTGTTGCGTGACAACGCTACTGTATTCTCAACTGCAGGTGAAACGGGTTTGACAGCGGAACTCGAGCATGAAATTCCAACGGCTGATGCAATACCAACTCGACAGAGTGCCCGACGAGTGCCGTACAATCGGTTACATGAAATTCAAAACTTCGTGGAAGATGGACGACAAAATGATATTATTAGACCAAGTCGCAGTCCATGGGCAAGCCCCTTGGTTCTCGTAACGAAACACGATGGCACTACCCGCTTTTGCGTGGACTACCGCAAACTTAACGCCGTGACGGTTGGTGATTCTTATCCGATTCCAAGAATTGACGATAGTCTGCGATCCCTTGGAGGGGCAAACATATTCAGCACTCTTGATCTGACCAAAGGCTACTGGCAAGTTCCAGTAAAGGAAGAAGATAGACCGAAGACGGCGTTTATTTGTCATAAAGGTTTGTTTGAATTTAATACAATGCCTTTTGGGTTAAAAGGAGCACCGGCGACGTTCCAGAGGCTAATGACTTCAGTATTGGGAGAACTAAACTGGGAAATTTTACTCATTTACTTGGACGATATTATTGTGTATTCGCGCAGCTTCGACGAACATCTGGAGCACCTTCGCTTGGTCTTAAACAAACTACGCGCAGCTGGACTGAAACTTCATCCAGATAAATGTACATTTTGTCACAAAGAAGTCCGGTACCTCGGCCATGTTGTAAGCAAGGATGGTGTAAAGCCAGATCCATCGAAAGTGCGTGCTATTAGCAGTTATCCGGAACCAAAGTCGATTCCAGAACTACGCCGGTTCCTGGGAATGGCATCTTATTACCGTCGGTTCATCTCACGGTTTTCAGATATCGCACATCCGTTGAATCACCTCACACAAAAGGGCGTTCCCTTTTTGTGGAACGACGCATGTCAAGCCGCTTTTTCAGAGCTGAAACAGAAACTCTCATCAGCTCCTATCCTTACTTATCCTGATTTCACACGTCAGTTTGTCGTGGAAACCGATGCAAGTGATGTGGGACTTGGTGCAGTGCTTAGTCAAAATGGTCGTGTCATAGAATATGCATCTAGAGCCTTAAATTCGGCTGAAAAGAACTATTCCGCTACAGAAAAAGAATGCCTTGCTGTAGTTTGGGCAATTCAGGAAAGATTTGGTATGTATCTGGAGGGATTTCCCTTCAAGATAGTAACAGACCACAAACCCCTGACATTTCTTCAACAACTAAAAGAACCACGCGGTAAGCTTGCAAGATGGAGGGTGGCCCTTGACAATTTCGACTTTCATATTGAACATCGGCCAGGGAAAAATACGGTTGTTCCAGATGCCTTGTCCCGGGCGCCCTGTGTGAATTCGGTTCTACTTGATGGTATTTGGACAGTGGCGGAAGTGATGACGTACCAACGGGCAGACGAGGATGTTAACACACTAATAACATGGGTGACGACCAAAAACAAACCGAAGAATATCAAAAACCACGTGAACAGCTTCATTAAAACAGAAGGGAAGAGTTTGAAAGTAGTCAATGGCCTCCTAGTTCTGCAAACCAAAGTCGGCACGTACATGAAAGCAGAACAATTATACCTACAACGGAAGCGGCGACCGTTTTAAGAGCCCTCCACGACAACGCTGGTCACTTTGGGTCAGATAAAGTTAAAGCAAGCGTGAAAGCTCGGTTTTTCTGGTTCCACTGGGCAAGAGATGTTAATGAGTGGTGTAAATCCTGTGAGGCATGTTTGAAACGGAAAAATCCAACAGTGCCTGATAGACAACCCATTGGAATGCTTCCAACTCCAGTTAAACCTTTCCAGTGGTGGCATATGGATTTTGCGGGGCCACTCCCTACGACAGCTAGAGGTAACAAATATATCTTTGCCTTGACCGATCCATTTAGCAAATGGCCAGAAGCATTCGCCGTAAAGGACCAGACAGCTCAGACGACAGCTGATATTATTTACCAAGAAATTATTTGTCGGTTTGGATTTCCTGAAGGATTGCATACAGATCAAGGACGGAACTTTGAAGCCAAGCTTATGGCGGAGCTTTGTCGCAGATTCAATATTAAGAGAAGCAGAAGTTCTCCTTTGAACCCACAAGGAAATGGTTTGGCAGAAAGGACTAACCGTACGTTGGCAGAACGTCTTGCGGTAGACATCGAAGCGATGGATCAAACAGATTGGGACGACAAACTTCCCTCCGCGTTAGCAGCGATGAGAACAACAGTGCATAAAACCACTCACGAATCTCCGTTCCTTTTGGCCTTTGGTATGGACGCTCGTCACCCCATCGATTGTGTTCCTGACACGCCAAAACCTGGTGGGACTAAAGGAACTGCAGTATTGACAGAGAAACTGGACCGCCTTCAGAAAATACGTGAACGAGTGCACACACGCATCCTCAAAGAACATGCTCAACGTCAAAGTCGACAGCGTCCTAAAACAAGATTCCATCCTTTCCCGGTGGGAGAAAAGGTGTGGGCATTCAACCCACGACGGGGAGAAGGGCTATCCAAAAAGTTGGTAGGGGATAGATGGAGAGGGCCGTATAAGATCGTGGAGAAAATAGGGGAAACAACATACAAGGTTCGTCCGACTACGGGAAAAGGAAGATCGAAAATAATCAATCACAGACGGTTGAAGAGACATAACGAACGATTAAAGCATCTCACAGATTCCGAGACAGATGAAGAAATACCAACTGAGTCCATAATTTCTGATGACGAACAAGAAAGACTAGAAAGTTGTTGGGAAATAACAACGGACGAAGAAGGCGAGGATGACGTTCCCGAGCAGAGACAACAACCAGTAGAACGACCGCAACGAATAAGGAACCCACCAGCTCGTCTGACGTATGGAGTAGGAGGAGAACAAACGGAGACCTTAGGACAATCGAACAGTGATGATACGGACACTGATTAGAATAATTAATAGTTGTTGATTGTTAATTTGTTTTGTAGTCTGGGATGGAGGAGTGTAAGCAGTTAATAAGTTAATACAAAGGAACAGTGAGAAGAGAGTGTGAGGGATGGGATTGAGTGTTGTTGTTGTGAAGTGAGAGAGCGAGAGGTTATGTGTAAAGGCAGTGCATGTCGAGTGTTGTAAAACAGAAATAAAGAAACGTAAGATAACAATAACCTAGCAATTTACAAAGCGGAGAAAGTTCAGACAAGAGGTGTATAAAGTTGACTAGTCGAATTCCTCACTGCAGCATTGTGACACGTGACTTTAATACCTCATGTTGATGTCGTAGAGATTGTGTATTAAAGTACTAGTTGTGATCACTACACTCACGATACCATTCGTCGTCTTCAAATTCACCTTCTTTGAAAGGAAGTAAGAATGCAACAGAGAGCATGATGGTCAGGTGTCAGATACAATGCATATAGTAGTAATTGTAACTCTCAGATATCATCAGATTGGTCAGTGCTCCTACGGTAGCCAGCGATAATCCCGGGAACAGATAGAAAGCCCATCTATAAAATACAAAAGAAGCAATAAGGAAATGATTTCAGATAAACAACTCTTACATCTTTGGATCGAAAAGGCTATTTGGTTTTAGTAATTGCATGGCTACAACCATTGAAAAATTGTTTCAATGCTAAATCCATTCTCGTTCCCAGATCCCATACTAGTAGGGGATCTGGGAACGAGAATGTGCTAAATCTAGACTCATTATGAAGGACTAATTACAAGGAGAGTTTTTCAGGTTTCAAGTTCAGCCCGCGGTTGGCCGCAGTGCAAGGGTAAAGTGACATGAGCTGAGCTGAGATGAAATGAGCTGAGATGAAATGAGCTGAGATGAAATGAGGTGAGGTGAAATGAGATGGGGTGAAATGAGATGAGGTGAGGTGAAATGAGGTGAGGTGAAATCATATGGGGTGAAATGAGATGAGATGAGGTGAGGTCAAATGAGGTGAGATGAGGTGGAATGATATGGGGTGAGGTCAAATGAGGTGAAACGAGGTGAGGTGAAATGAAGTGAGGTGAAATGAAGTGGCGTGAAATGAAGTGAGGTGAATGAAGTGAGGTGAAATGAAGTGAGGTGAAATGACATGAGGTGAAACTCTGAGATGAGGTGAAATGAAGTGAGGTGAAATGACATGAGGTGAAACTCTGAGATGAGGTGAAATGAAGTGAGGTGAAATGGGGTGAGGTCAAATGAAGTGAGGTCAAATGAAGTGAGGTCAAATGACATGAGGTGAAACTCTGAGATGAGGTGAAATGAAGTGAGATGAAATGGGGTGAGGTGAAATGAAGTGAGGTCAAATGAAGTGAGGTGAAATGACATGAGGTGAAACTCTGAGATGAGTGAAATGAAGTGAGGTGAAATGAGGTGAAGTGAAATGAGGTGAGGTGAAATGAGACGAGGTGAGGTGAGGTGAAATTTACAATAAATTATAAACAATTAATGTATAAATATATTGCACAAAAAAATTGCGCATTAATTAAAAAAATGTACCTTTTACGACTTGGGTAGCAATGTTTGTGTCGGATACTTCCGATAACCTGGGAAATAATACAAGAAATAAACATTCTTAAAATAATGCATTAAAATAATTCTTAAAATCATGCTTCATTAATAATGGAGGAAAATTAAAAATGTTTAATCAAGTGTACTAAATTTGTCAGACCTGATAAATAAACATATTTAAAAACATGCATATTATATGAAGGCAAATGTATATAATTAGGTACACGCTTGAACGTCATTATAGATTTAAATTTTAGTAGCGCAGTCTAATATGCACGTTTTTAAAGAATTTTGGGAAGAGTGAATAATTCACGTTTGCTGATGCTGTGTATATTAATTGCCTTGATTTACATAATTATATATTGTATTGAACTGTCTCATTGTATTTCTTTGTTTTTATTGGTATAAATAAAATAGAAATCAGCCATGCTTTTCATTGAACAGGTGCTTATAACTAAAAGGTACATAAAATATTCATTATATTTCTTTGGTTGGTTTACACTAGACAAATGTACTAATACACTGTCTCTAGTGTAATACTAATTAGGTCCAGTGTGTATCTACACTGAAATGGTGTTAACATTTAGCCTTTTCTGTTTACACCAAACAAGTGTATTGACATACTTTTCTCTGGTGTTAAATTACACTAAATTGGGGTAAAGGTACACAATTTTAGGGCACATTTACACTAAAATTGGGTAAAAATACCTGTTTTCTACTTTACACCAAATGAGTGTAAACTTAACTCAAACTTGGTGTAGAAACACACATGAAGTGTGTTAATTTACACTGATGTGGTGTGAATCACCATTTACACCAAATTGGTGTGATTTTTTCACTTTTTAAGTGTCCTCACAACACTGCGAGATTTGCAGTGTACAATAATTATCATCTATTCTTATTCATTCTATTTACGCAAAACCTTTGCTAAACTATAAGCAATAGTTTTCGAAATATTGGTTCAAACGGTCAGCTCAAGCCTCAAGGTCGGAGGTCATGTTTCCAGATATTTGAAGTCTGACTCTGATTGGTCAACAATTGGAAAGGAATTTGTTGCTCGGGTAAGGTAGTTGGGGGAGTGAGAACGAACCCGAATCGCATTTCATGTGAATGTCGCTTGGTATACATCGGAGAAACGGGAAGGAAGCCTGAAGGAGCACAAGACATGTTCCATAAAAGCCCAAGAAGATTTATCGCCCAGAAGATTATTTGGAAAAAAAAAAGAAAAAAAAAGTTGTTTGCTAGTTAGTAAGGGCTAGATAGAGGAGCTACGCCACGCTTCCAATTTTTGTAGTTTTATTTTATACTAAGAGGGTTAAAGATGTACTATAATTCTTGCAATTATATTTCAGTTTTTACACATTGTTGTGAAATTTTGTCTGATTTCAATAGAATTAAAACACAAAGTGGAAGCTATATGCGTGTATGATGAAGTATTGTCCCAGATAGGACAAAGAGAAAAATTCTAATTGTAGACCTTGGGATATGTTAGTGTAGGTTAAAGTTATTTCCAACCTATGTGCCAAAAGACAATGCTAGGAAAAAACACGTCCAGTGTTTTTACAAGTTTACAGTTTCAAGTGCTTAAGAACGCTTTGCTTGAATAGTTGTTCTCCAAATACGTCAAAATGTTTTACTCATATCACCTCTAACATCAATCTAGTCTTCTTGCAGAAACTTTAATGGAAATAATATTCACTTCATATTTTATCAAAATGTTCTTGGACAACTCCAGGTTTTAGTCATAAAATTCAATTTTCTCGTGAAAAAAGAATGGAAAAAAGAATTTGTAATTTAAATTGCGCAAAATATTCGGTGCGTCGCGGATGGCATGAAAACTGAAACCACTGATAGAATCAGAGCAGCCCGCGATTCGCGCACGTGCAGTTCCTTTGCAAATTTTATGACGTAATGAATAGTGCTAATGAAAAACCCATGATCCTTTGTTCTTCCTACTAATTATTACGACACGAACAATGACGTGACGTCATAATCAATGCTTGTCGTAATTGAGTAAAATTGCGACTGTACGTACGTTTCGGTACAGCAGTTTAAATTGCATTTTTTAACGTTTTGGTTGCGAAAATGAAACATCTCAAGGTTACAAACACAACTCATTGGATTCACGAGGAATATAAGATGATTTCGTGGAATCTAGTTGAAGACATCCGATTTTTAAAAAGTTTGGAAAGAGCAAGGCATGGAGTTGAAGGAAATCATTATGTTGATAACTTTATCGCGGATGTAAAATTGCGTGTAGTTTATGGTAGAACACAAGAGGAACTGTTTCGTAATGCCTTAGCTTATCTGCAAAGTAACCAGAAGCAAGGTAAATACTTAAAAAACAATAAGATTTTATAAAAGTACAATTTACATAATATAAACAAATTATCACCGACGGTCTCACTTGAAAAGCATTTACAGACTGGGATTCTTTGAAATGTTTGTTTATATCGGATTTCAGTTTTTATTTGTTTTATTTTAAAGTAATTTATCGCCGCGATTAGACTTTAGTATATTAGGTATATTTTCACATGCATTTAAATTTTTTTGCGACGAAAGCAATTTCTTCCAATTCGGAAGCCATGAAAACACAGGTAAAACTAAATCTTGATTATACGACGAACCATGTAATTACTTGTTAATAATATAAAGGGCAAAGTTATACAAGAGCTATTGTTATATCCAGAAAATTGTTTTAAATGTACATGTACCTTTAATATCACTGAGTCCTCACTCGGTGCTTGGCAACACTCCAATTTCCCTCGCTCTGCATGTCGCTGTGCCTGTGGCTGTGACTTTTTTTATTATCACAACTGGGCAAATGTTTGTAAAGTTTCTAGTGTATTTACTAAAAGTTTAAACTCTTTCCATAGTTTAAATTAGTCCAAAGTCAACAAAAAAGATAAAAACCTATAAATTGAAAAATAAGTCAGATGTGGTTCACTGTTGCTATGCAACAAATCTGTTGCTATGCAACAAATCCACCAATCACATGTAAGTACAAGTAACCAATCACATGCAAGTAATTTTGCATTTCTCAATTTTCGACTTTTATGGTTTTTTGTTCTGACTTCTGAATTTTAATACAAAAGTCCTCGTTGGCGAATCTATATTGGTAATTTTGCACTCTATATTAGTATTATCAGGGGGGGTTATTTACTCTTGCAATCATTAGCAATTGTCTCCAAATCCCGGTTGCCAAACAAATAAGTTTTAATCATCGATAAAATAACTAACTCAAACATTTTGACTTCTGTGTTAAAAATTATATATAGTTTGCATTGTCTCACAATCACCACTCAGTGAATCAATCAAAATGTAGAAACTCTAAAACTGTTTATCTAACAATTATCTAACAGCCAAGTCCAAGCGTGCCCCCCCACCCCACCTCCCCCCACCCACCCCAACCCCCACCCCTCGGGCAAACTCCGGCCATTTGAAAAATGGCGCTAATTTCCTGCGGTGGGGGTAAAAAAATGCGCTAGGTGAAATGCCTCGCGATGAGGCCAAAAATCTGTGGCGAAGTCCCCACCCTGGGGAAAATAGTATATATTATGCATTAATACTATTCTTTCACACTATAGGGATGGGAAACAATATCTTTGATGATTATATGCTGAACGAACATGATTTCCAGCCTAATAGGTATAACAATAGACCTGTCAAAGTGACAAAAGACGATCTTCAACCTGATGTGGTTAATAATAGTCATATTAAACTAACAAATAAAGATCTTCATCCTGGTGAGGACACCATTAATTGTCCTGTCACGCCAACCAACGCGGAACTCCAGCCTGAAGTGGACACCAATTGTCCTGTCGCGCCACCCAACGCAGAACTCCAGCCTGAAGTGGACACCAATTATCCTGTTACGTTAACCAACGCAGAACTCCAGCCTGAAGTGGACACCAATTGTCCTGTTGCGTTAACCAACGCAGAACTCCAGCCTGAAGTGGACAGCAATTGTCCTGTCGTGCCACTCAACGCAGAACTCCAGCCTGAAGTGGACACCAATTGTCCTGTTGCGACATCCAACGCAGAACTCCTGCCTGAAGTGGACACCAATTGTCCTGTCGCGTTAACCAACGCAGATCTCCATCCTGAAGTAGACACCAATTGTCCTGTTGCAACATCCAACGCAGAACTCCAGCCTGAAGTGGACACCAGTTGTCCTGTCGCGGTATGCAACGCAGAACTCCAGCCTGAAGTAGACACCAATTGTCCTGTTGCGTTAACCAACGCAGAACTCCAGCCTGAAGTGGACACCAACTGTCATGTTGCGTTAACCAACGCAGAACTCCAGCCTGAAGTGGACACCAATTGTCCTGTCGCACAAACCAACGCAGAACTTCAGACTGTTGTTGACACCAATTGTCCTGTCGCGGTTTCCAACGCAGAACTCCAGCCTGTTGTTGACACCATTTGTCCTGTCGCGGTATCCAAAGCAGAACTCCAGCCAGTTGTTAACACCAATTGTCCTGTCGCAGTATCCAACGCAGAACTCCAGCCTGTTGTTGACACTAATTGTCCTGTTGCGGTATCCAACGCAGAACTTCAGCCAGTTGTTGACACCAATTGTCCTGTAGCGCCAAGCAACGCAGAACTTCAGACTGTTGTTGACACTAATTGTCCTGTTGCGGTATCCAACGCAGAACTTCAGCCAGTTGTTGACACCAATTGTCCTGTAGCGCCAAGCAACGCAGAACTTCAGACTGTTGTTGACACCAATTGTCCTCTAGCGCCAACCAACGCAGAACTTCAGACTGTTGTTGACACCAATTGTCCTGTTGCGGTATCCAACGCAGAACTCCAGTTTGTTGTTGACACCAATTGTCCTGTCGCGCCAACCAACGAAGAACTTCAGCCTGTTGTTGACACCAATTGTCCTGTTGCGGTATCCAACGCAGAACTCCAGTCTGTTGTTGACACAAATTGTCCTGTCGCGCCAACCAACGCAGAACTTCAGCCTGTTGTTGACACCAATTGTCCTCTAGCGCCAACCAACGCAGAACTTCAGACTGTTGTTGACACCAATTGTCCTGTTGCGGTATCCAACGCAGAACTCCAGTTTGTTGTTGACACCAATTGTCCTGTCGCGCCAACCAACGAAGAACTTCAGCCTGTTGTTGACACCAATTGTCCTGTTGCGGTATCCAACGCAGAACTCCAGTCTGTTGTTGACACAAATTGTCCTGTCGCGCCAACCAACGCAGAACTTCAGCCTGTTGTTGACATCAATTGTCCTGTTGCATTATCCAATGCAGAACTTCAGCTTGTTGTTGATACCAATTGTCCTGTTGCGGTATCCAACGCAGAACTGCAGCCTGTTGTTGACACCAATTGTCCTGTCGCGCCAACCAACGCAGAACTTCAACCAGTTGTTGACACCAATTGTCCTGTTGCGGTATCCAAAGCAGAACTCCATGAAGGGACCCATCTTAATAAGCAGAGCGTTGACAATGTTTCACTACTCCGAGAAGAGACCTTTGATGACGTGTGGAAGAGTGCCGGACTTCCACTTACCAACGAATTGTCTCTTCCTGGATGGTGGAACAAAGGCAGTGTTCTAACCTTTAAAGATGAGCCTCTTCATAAAGTTTCCAAAAAGACCGCTGTTTCAGCCTCTGAAGAAAGGACTTCTCCGCATTTATGCAACACGCTGGATTGTCTACCTGCGCCTGAACCGTCTATTGCAGTACATGTACAGCCGGGTGCATCCGATGATTTACAAGGGCATGATCTACTAGACAACAAGAAGACTCCTGACAAATCGTGGAAAACAGTCAGAGATCTACCTTGTCATGGTGGCGGAGAAGAGCATCTTGCTCAATTGTTGGCCAAAGCCGGGGGTCAACCTAATGAGGAAGAGTCTGATGCTGAAAATTTGACAGAAGATCTTTATGTGACTAAACCGTCCAATATCAATGGTATTAATGGAAATTGTATCGAGTTGAAAATTCTCCATAATTGTCAAGGTACGTTTAACTTTAGTGACTTTAAGCTGTGCTCTGGTGTATTTTTAAAATACGTAGAAAAATGTTAAGACGATTTTTATAGCGTTACTAAATTATTGGAAAGCAGCTCCCCCCGCGTCTTCCACCCTTGTATAAGAGTTTCTTTTGTACAGCAAATAACATATGATTTTAAATTATCGTATACATTTATTGCTATACCGATCTAAAGTAAAACGTACATATGTAACACTTCTTATATTTAATTTACTTGCCTGCATAGATGAAAAGTTTGTTGTCCCTTGCCACGAAACACTGACTTCTTATCCTCGAAGCAAAGACAGGGAAGAAGAAAAGAAGATGAAGAAAACCAAAAAGAATGAGGAGAAAAATAAGAAAGATAAAACAGAACAGGAGATAAATAAAAAATGTGGTAAGAAAAAAGAAAAGAAAGAAGAAAAGAAAAACAATTTCGCAAAAAGTAGGAATGACAAGAAAGTGATGACAAAATCGTTTGGTCGGAGAATGGTCGAGTTCTTTTGCTGTTGTGTATGTCGAAATGATGAATCAACTCACCAAGAAGTATATCAGATCAAAACAACTGAAACTGAGATGAAACTATAGCAAGGAAGTCAGAAAACTACTTGCCAACATGCTGAAATTCTAATTGCTGTGCTTTTTGTTGATATTGAGTGTGAAAATGAGTGTCGATCTTGAAGCCGTGAAGTCATTTATTTATGAATAATGTACGTTTTCTCTTTAATTTAATCAGTATATGGCTTTAAAGAAACTTTATTCTTGTTAAAACATTTTGATTAAGCAATAAAAATAGAATAAAGAATAATAAATGTTATTTCAACATTATGATTGGTCAATACCCCCGTTGAGTCGTGGATATACTCTCTCGGTAGACTATATACATGAAGAGTGTGAGAAGAAGGCTCTTGCAACTGCTCCGTTAAAACCAGGTATATGTGGAAACGTTATGTTGATAGTCACACGGTTTGAATGCTTTAAGTAATAGTTCAAATACGAGACGGAGGACTTTGCCGGGATTTCAAAGTCCGAGTGCTGTTTGAAAAGGCGAGCCTTTTTAATGTACGAGGGCTTTGTAATCCCGGTAAAGTCCGACGTCTAGTATTTGAACTGACTTCTCAAAACTCCGAAGATACCTCTGAAACGTATATAATTTGCCTTATTTCAAAGTCCCAAGACTTTGAAAACGTATTTTGCATTATTTCAAAGCACTAGTACTTTTCTTCCGATTTCAAAGCACTGATTAAACATCATAAAGAGTCACTCTAATTTATTACCTTCATAAATACGCGTTACATAAAGAGTCACTCTAATTATGTTCATAAATACGCGTTACAAAAAACATTAGCTAAAGCTTGGTGATCGAGATTGACAAGTCTGTTTTCCACAATGACACAAAGATTTTTGCTAAATAAAGATCTACATGGTCAATTATAAACTCTTTATGCTTCCCAAGTACCATAGTCATTCAAAATATGGTCTGGAAACTCAGCTAAAGTCTTTGTTCTATCTTTTTGTTCGCCTTTATGCATTTTTGTGCACGGTCATTGAACGCATTGTATTTTAGGATGACGAATTATCCAGTAGCAACGTTTCAGTTCAATCACTCAACCGTGCTATTTAAATATTAATAAACCTAAAACAAAGGATGTGCACGGTGTAAGGTACGGTTCAACATAAACTGATTACAGCTCAATATATAGGCGCTAAATGCCCGCTTTGAAGTTTGCCGAGTTTCCAGACCATATCTCTATTGTAAGTAATAATGGGCATTTCACTCGATTACGATTACATAGCATGTTCTCAGGATTTTGGGTGAAGGAAAATTCGAGTGTAGAATATATACATTTTAAGACCAGACCGGGACCAGTTGCGAAAAATGCAACTACACAGGCCTTCCGGGAGGAATTGAACGCACGACCTTGCGATTCTAGTGCAATGTTCTGACCACTGAGCCACGGAGGGCGTTGCCGAGAGCTTGATCGCGAGTTCTGTATATATATATATATTAAGGTGGTAATGCCAGGAGAGAATTGGGTATATTATAAGTAATATTGGGCATTTCACTCGATTACATAGCAATGTTCTCAGGATTTTGGGTGAAGGAAAATTGGAGTGTAGAATGCTGCGACTGGTATACGCCACCTATGAGACCAAATGAAAAGCAGGCTTTAGAAAAGTATACCGTAACACACTGAGTGACACAGTGCTCCCAGATGACTTCAGTTAATACGCATTTGCAGATGACGTACAACTGTGTTAGGTGACTACAACAGTACCAGAGTGCTTTGTCAGTATCTTAATTTATTAGCGCTGGGATACTGGCAAAGCATTCTGGTATTTGTAGTCAACTAACGCCAACACAAGCGTTCTAACCCGACTTATTTCATACTAGACTTTATTATTCCAAACATAGCAAAGTTTCGTATTCGAATCGTAAAATGTATACTCCATGTGTTTACATGGTTTACAGCTATGCAATTAGTTTTATCCCGACTCAGAACTCCTCAGACCTTAATCCGTTGAAATCCTAAACTGCTTTATAGATCGTTTGCAATCACGTGACATCGGACGCCATCTTGATTGATTTCCAGTTCATTTCTAATACCCTTGCCGGAACAAACATGGTGGAGATTATTTAGCGAGACATGAATCAATGCCGGATCGTTTTCAATCACGTGATAGGTGCCCCGTTAGGGTGGTGAAACAATACGAAATGTTTGAAAAAGAATAGAGTTAAATTCCCATAGGATAAAGATTGTGCACCAACATGGCCGCAATTTCATTGTTTCGGTACACCAATATGGCCGCCGTGACGTCAGATGAAAACCAAGAATAGAAACGGTGTTTCCCACCCGAAAATCAACCAATATGGCGGGCATGACGTCATGCGCAAACGATCGATTGGTATAGATCTGCAGTTCGGCTTTCCCAGATTCGATTCCTATCAAAGTCTAGCGGAGAACAAATGTCTTAGTTGACATCACAATGTATGTATGTATGTATGCTATAACCTAGCAATTTACAAAGCGGAGAAAGTTTAGACAAGAGGTGTATAAAGTTGACTAGTCGAATTCCTCACTGCAGCATTGTGACACGTGACTGTTACAAGACATGTGACATACTTAATACCTCATGTTGATGTCGTAGAGATTGTGTATTAAAGTACTAGTTGTGATCACTACACTCACGATACCATTCGCCGTCTTCAATTTCACCTTCTTTGAAAGGAAGTAATAATGCAACAGAGAGCATGATGGTCAGGTGCCAGATACAATGCATATAGTAGTAATTGTAACTTTCAGATATCATCAGATTGGTCAGTGCTCCTACGGTAGCCAGCGAGAATCCCGGGAACAGATAGAAAGCCCATCTATAAAATGTGTGAGTGTAAACTTAACTCAAACTTGGTGTAGAAACACACATGAAGTGTGTTAATTTACACTGATGTGGTGTGAATCACCATTTACACCAAATTGGTGTGATTTTTTCACTTTTTAAGTGTCCTCACAACACTGCGAGATTTGCAGTGTACAATAATTATCATCTATTCTTATTGATTCTATTTACGCAAAACTTTTGCTAAACTATAAGCAATAGTTTTCGAAATATTGGTTTAAACGGTCAGCACAAGCCTCAAGGTCGGAGGTCATGTTTCCAGATATTGGAAGTCTGACTCTGATTGGTCAACAATTGGAAAGGAATTTGCTGCTCGGGTAAGGTAGTTGGGGGAGTGAGAACGAACCTGAATCGCATTTCATGTGAATGTCGCTTGGTATACATCGGGGAAACGGGAAGGAAGCCTGAAGGAGCACAAGACATGTTGCATAAACGCCCAAGAAGATTTATCACCCAGAAGATTATTTGGAAAAAATCAAAATAAAAAAGTTGTTCGCTAGTTAGTAAGGGCTAGATAGAGGAGATACGCCACGCTTCCAATTTTTGTAGTTTTATTTTATACTAAGAGGGTTAGAGATGTACTATAATTCTTGCAATTATATTTCATTAAATTTTGTCTGATTTCAATAGAATTAAAAAAAAACAAAGTTGAAGCTATATGCGTGTATGATGAAGTATTGTCCCAGATAGAACAAAGAGAAAAATTCTAATTGTAGACCTTGGGATATGTTAGTGTAGGTTAAAGTTATTTCCAACCTATGTGCCAAAAGACAATGCTAGGAAAAAACACGTCCAGTGTTTTTACAAGTTTACAGTTTCAAGTGCTTAAGAACGCTTTGCTTGAACAGTTGTTCTCCAAATACGTCAAAATGTTTTACTCATATATATCACCTCTAACATCAATCTAGTCTTCTTGCAGGAACTTTAATGGAAATAATATTCACTTCATATTTTATCAAAATGTTCTTGGACAACTCCAGGTTTTAGTCATAGGTGTTGGTGGCACAGTGGTTATAGTGCACGTGCCTTCCACCTCTGCGACCCGGGTTCGATTCCTGCACGGTGCAATTATCTGATTAAAAAAATGCACCTCGACCGCATGTGAGAAGAGTGCTTCCAGTTTGACTCTACCAAACACCACAGGTTTCCTCCGGGTACTCCGGTTTCCTCCTGTAGTAACACTGGACCAATGAGGGTGGCCCCTTACTGGACCTCTGAGGATAACAGTTTAGATAAACTGATATAGTTATCCAGTATAAATAAGGTTAGTTTAGTTTAGTTTAGTTCGTGAAAAAAGAATGGAAAAAAGAATGTGGCGGTTAGAAGTCGCTACTATATAAAAAAAAATACCCATTTCCCCACCATATCGGAGAATCTCTGTTGAATGAAGCTTTATGTTTTATTTTGTTAAACTGATTAAGTAGGAACATAAAAGATACAACTTTGATTGTATATATTATTTACTTTTCAGTCTTAAGACTTTACTTATACACTACATGCGTTCGGTACACAGATATTTTTAAAGGCAGCAAAATAAAAGAAAAGGAAATAAGTTAGTGGAAGAAGTCCCATAGTTGATCAGTCTGATTTTGTAATTTAAATTGCGCAAAATATTCGGTGCGTCGCAGATGGCATGAAAACTGTAACCGCTGATAGAATCAGAGCAGCCCGCGATTCGCGCTCGTGCAGTTCCGTTGCAAATTTTATGACGTAATGTATAGTGCTAATGAAAAATCCATGATGCTTTGTGCTTCCTACTAATTATTACGACACGAACAATGGACGTGACGTCATAATCAATGCTTGTCGTAATTGAGTGAAATTGCGACTGTACGTACGTTTTGGTACAGCAGTTTAAATTAAGTTTTTTAAAGTTTTTGTTGCGAAAATGAAACATGTCAAGGTTACAAACACAACTCATTGGATTCACGAGGAATATAAGATGATTTCGTGGAATCTAGTTGAAGACATCCGATTTTTAAAAAGTTTGGAAAGAGCAAGGCACGGAGTAGAAGGAAATCATTATGTTGATAACTTTATCGCGGATGTAAAATTGCGTGTAGTTTATGGTAGAACACAAGAGGAACTGTTTCGTAATGGCTTAGCTTATCTGCAAAGTAACCAGAAGCAAGGTAAATACTTAAAAAACAATAAGATTTTATAAAAGTACAATTTACATATATAAACAGATTATCACCGACGGTCTCACTTGAAAAGCATTTACAGACTGGGATTCTTTGAAATGTTTGTTTATATCGGATTTCAGTTTTTATTTGTTTTATTTTAAAGTAATTTATCGCCGCGATTAGACTTTAGTATATTAGGTATATTTTCACATGCATTTAAATTTTTTTGCGACGAAAGCAATTTCTTCCAATTTGGAAGCCATGAAAACACAGGTAAAACTAAATCTTGATTTTACGACGAACCATGTAATTACTTGTTAATAATATAAAGGGCAAAGTTATACAAGAGCTATGTTATATCCAGAAAATTGTTTTAAATGTACATGTACGTTTAATATCACTGAGTCCTCACTCGGTGCTTGGCAACACTCCAATTTCCCTCGCGGCGCTGTGCCTGTGGCTGTGACTTTTTTTATTATCACAACTGGGCAAATGTTTGTAAAGTTTCCAGTGTATTTACTAAAAGTTTAAACTCTTTCCATAGTTTAAATTAGTCCAAAGTCAACAAAAAAGATAAAAACCTATAAATTGAAAAATAAGTCAGATGTGGTTCACTGTTGCTATGCAACAAATCTGTTGCTATGCAACAAATCCAGCAATCACATGTAAGTACAAGTAACCAATCACATGCAAGTAATTTTGCATTTCTCAATTTTCGACTTTTATGTTTTTTTGTTCTGACTTCTGAATTTTAATACAAAAGTCCTCGTTGGCGAATCTATATTGGTAATTTTGCACTCTATATTAGTATTATCAGGGGGGTTTTATTTACTCTTGCAATCATCAGCAATTGTCTCCAAATCCCGGTTGCCAAACAAATAAGTTTTAATCATCGATAAAATAACTAACTCAAACATTTTGACTTCTTTGTTAAAAATTATATATAGTTTGCTTTGTCTCAGAATCACCACTCAGTGAATCAATCAAAATGTAGAAACTCTAAAACTGTTTATCTAACAATTATCTAACAGCCAAGTCCAAGCGTGCCCCCCCCCCACCCCACCTCCCCCCACCCACCCCAACCCCCACCCCTCGGGCAAACTCCGGCCATTTGAAAAATGGCGCTAATTTCCTGCGGTGGGGATAAAAAAATGCGCTAGGTGAAATGTCTCGCGGTGAGGCCAAAAATCTGTGGCGAAGTCCCCACCCTGGGGAAAATAGTATATATTATGCATTAATACTATTCTTTCACACTATAGAGATGGGAAACAATATCTTTGATGATTATATGCTGAACGAACATGATTTCCAGCCTAATAGGTATAACAATAGACCTGTCAAAGTGACAAAAGACGATCTTCAACCTGATGTGGTTAATAATAGTCATATTAAACAAACAAATAAAGATCTTCGTCCTGGTGAGGACACCATTAATTGTCCTGTCACGCCAACCAACGCGGAACTCCAGCCTGAAGTGGACACCAATTGTCCTGTTACGCCACCCAACGCAGAACTCCAGCCTGAAGTGGACACCAATTGTCCTGTTACGTTAACCAACGCAGATCTCCAGCCTGAAGTGGACACCAATTGTCCTGTCGCGCCACCCAACGCAAAACTCCAGCCTGAAGTGGACACCAATTGTCCTGTTGCGTTAACGAACGCAGAACTCCAGCCTGAAGTGGACACCAATTGTCCTGTCGCGCCACCCAACGCAAAACTCCAGCCTGAAGTGGACACCAATTGTCCTGTTGCGTTAACGAACGCAGAACTCCAGCCTGAAGTGGACACCAATTGTCCTGTTGGGTTAACCAACGCAGAACTCCAGCCTGAAGTGGACACCAATTGTCCTGTCGTGCCACTCAATGCAGAACTCCAGCCTGAAGTGGACACCAATTGTCCTGTTGCGACATCCAACGCAGAACTCCTGCCTGAAGTGGACACCAATTGTCCTGTTGCGTTAACCAACGCAGAACTCCAGCCGGAAGTGGACAGCAATTGTCCTGTCGTGCCACTCAACGCAGAACTCCAGCCTGAAGTGGACACCAATTGTCCTGTTGCGACATCCAACGCAGAACTCCTGCCTGAAGTGGACACCAATTGTCCTGTCGCGTTAACCAACGCAGATCTCCAGCCTGAAGTAGACACCAATTGTCCTGTTGCAACATCCAACGCAGAACTCCAGCCTGAAGTGGACACCAGTTGTCCTGTCGCGGTATGCAACGCAGAACTCCAGCCTGAAGTAGACACCAATTGTCCTGTTGCGTTAACCTACGCAGAACTCCAGCCTGAAGTGGACACCAATTGTCCTGTCGCGCCACCCAACGCAAAACTCCAGCCTGAAGTGGACACCAATTGTCCTGTTGCGTTAACGAACGCAGAACTCCAGCCTGAAGTGGACACCAATTGTCCTGTCGCGCCACCCAACGCAAAACTCCAGCCTGAAGTGGACACCAATTGTCCTGTTGCGTTAACGAACGCAGAACTCCAGCCTGAAGTGGACACCAATTGTCCTGTCGTGCCACTCAATGCAGAACTCCAGCCTGAAGTGGACACCAATTGTCCTGTTGCGACATCCAACGCAGAACTCCTGCCTGAAGTGGACACCAATTGTCCTGTTGCGTTAACCAACGCAGAACTCCAGCCGGAAGTGGACAGCAATTGTCCTGTCGTGCCACTCAACGCAGAACTCCAGCCTGAAGTGGACACCAATTGTCCTGTTGCGACATCCAACGCAGAACTCCTGCCTGAAGTGGACACCAATTGTCCTGTCGCGTTAACCAACGCAGATCTCCAGCCTGAAGTAGACACCAATTGTCCTGTTGCAACATCCAACGCAGAACTCCAGCCTGAAGTGGACACCAGTTGTCCTGTCGCGGTATGCAACGCAGAACTCCAGCCTGAAGTAGACACCAATTGTCCTGTTGCGTTAACCTACGCAGAACTCCAGCCTGAAGTGGACACCAATTGTCCTGTCGCACAAACCAACGCAGAACTTCAGACTGTTGTTGACACCAATTGTCCTGTCGCGGTTTCCAACGCAGAACTCCAGCCTGTTGTTGACACCAATTGTCCTGTCGCGGTATCCAAGGCAGAACTTCAGACTGTTGTGGACACTAATTGTCCTGTTGCGGTATCCAACGCAGAACTTCAGCCAGTTGTTGACACCAATTGTCCTGTAGCGCCAAGCAACGCAGAACTTCAGACTGTTGTTGACACCAATTGTCCTGTAGCGCCAACCAACGCAGAACTTCAGACTGTTGTTGACACCAATTGTCCTGTTGCGGTATCCAACGCAGAACTCCAGTCTGTTGTTGACACCAATTGTCCTGTCGCGCCAACCAACGCAGAACTTCAGCCTGTTGTTGACATCAATTGTCCTGTTGCGTTATCCAACGCAGAACTTCAGCTTGTTGTTGACACCAATTGTCCTGTTGCGGTATCCAACGCAGAACTGCAGCCTGTTGTTGACACCAATTGTCCTGTCGCGCCAACCAACGCAGAACTTCAACCAGTTGTTGACACCAATTGTCCTGTTGCGGTATCCAAAGCAGAACTCCATGAAGGGACCCATCTTAATAAGCAGAGCGTTGACAATGTTTCACTACTCCGAGAAGAGACCTTTGATGACGTGTGGAAGAGTGCCGGACTTCCACTTACCAACGAATTGTCTCTTCCTGGATGGTGGAACAAAGGCAGTGTTCTAACCTTTAAAGATGAGCCTCTTCATAAAGTTTCCAAAAAGACCGCTGTTTCAGCCTCTGAAGAAAGGACTTCTCCGCATTTATGCAACACGCTGGATTGTCTACCTGCGCCGGAACCGTCTATTGCAGTACATGTACAGCCGGGTGCATCCGATGATTTACAAGGGCATGATCTACCAGACAACAAGAAGACTCCTGATAAATCGTGGAAAACAGTCAGAGATCTACCTTGTCATGGTGGCGGAGAAGAGCATCTTGCTCAATTGTTGGCCAAAGCCGGGGGTCAACCTAATGAGGAAGAGTCTGATGCTGAAAATTTGACAGAAGATCTTTATGCGACTAAACCGTCCAATATCAATGGTATTAATGGAAATTGTATCGAGTTGAAAATTCTCCATAATTGTCAAGGTACGTTTAACTTTAGTGACTTTAAGCTATGCTCTGGTGTATTTTTAAAATACGTAGAAAAAGGTTAAGACGATTTTTATAGCGTTACTAAATTATTGGAAAGCAGCTCCCCCCGCGTCTTCCACCCTTGTATAAGAGTTTCTTTTGTACAGCAAATAACATGATTTTAAATTATCGTATACATTTATTGCTATACCGATCTAAAGTAAAACGTACATATGTAACACTTCTTATATTTAATTTACTTGCCTGCATAGATGAAAAGTTTGTTGTCCCTTGCCACGAAACACTGACTTCTTATCCTCGAAGCAAGGACAGGAAAGAAGAAAAGAAGATGAAGAAAACCAAAAAGAATGAGGAGAAAAATAAGAAAGATAAAACAGAACAGAAGATAAATAAAAAATGTGGTAAGAAAAAAGAAAAGAAAGAAGAAAAGAAAAACAATTTCGCAAAAAGTAGGAATGACAAGAAACTGATGACAAAATCGTTTGGTTGGAGAATGGTCGAGTTCTTTTGCTGTTGTGTGTGTCGAAATGATGAATCAACTCACCAAGAAGTATATCAGATCAAAACAACTGAAACTGAGATGAAACTATAGCAAGGAAGTCAGAAAACTACTTGCCAACATGCTGAAATTCTATATTGCTGTGCTTTTTGTTGATATTGAGTGTGAAAATGAGTGTCGATCTTGAAGCCGTGAAGTCATTTATTTATGAATAATGTACGTTTTCTCTTTAATTTAATCAGTATATGGCTTAAAAGAAACTTTATTCTTGTTAAAACATTTTGATTAAGCAATAAATAGAATAAAGAATAATAAATGTTATTTCAACATTATGATTGGTCAATACCCCCGTTGAGTCGTGGATGTACTCTCTCGTTAGACTATATATATGGAGGAGTTTGAGAAGAAGGCTCTTGCAACTGCTCCGTTAAAACCAGGTATGTGGAAACGTTATGTTGATGGTCACACGGTTTGAATGTATTATATTGTAGATAGCTTACAAGATTGTGATAAATATTTTTAATTATAAGATTGTTACTTACGCAAAATTATTATTGCAACTTTACCTAAATTTGTTATTTATATACACATTCTACTTTTTACATTTTTCAATCGTGAAATACGCGATTTTTCATGCAGTGCTTTCTGGGAGGAATTGTGAAATGTATTCCAATAACTATGCTAAGACGAGATGGACTGGACTTACAGTTATTTGGAACTCACTTTTCACCCAAATCTTCGGAAGTTCGTTGGGAAGTTCAAAGTTCGTTTTGAACTACGCATTTGATTGGCTGCTAAGAACCAAGCAACCAATCAAAGACAGAGTTCAAAACGAACTACGAACTTCCCAACGAACTTCCCAATTCCGAAGATTTGGGTAAAAAGTGAGTTGCAAACGACTTTAAATCCTGACACACACGAGAGCTACTAGCTAAGCTAACCTCCTCGCCGCGAGGCCATTGGAAACAGTTCAAAGCAGAGCGATCGTGCCGTCTTGCAATACATAATAACATCATGGTCTTTCTCTAATATGTCTGCTTACGTTTCTTCATCAGAACTCGAGTCATAATCGAGATTTAGAAGCCTAAAGAACAAAAATACATTTGATTGGTTGTAGGGTATTTTGAAGTAAATGATGTATTGTTTGTCAACCTAAGAACCTCAAGACAAGGCTTTTACAGTCTAATCTATAGTCTAATGACTCTAATCAGACAAATGTCTGTATTCTAACGCCAGGCAAGGGTGGCACGTTACAGTTCACGGATACCACCCTGATTAGACTTCACGTGAGTAGAGTCGTAACATAACAGTAGCCGTAATTGTTGATTCAATTTAAGAATATAATGGATTGGTTGCAAAATATATTATAAGAAACTGTTTTGTTATTACAGTAGTATTAGACGCATCACTGCAGTCTGTGGTTATTTACGATTAAAGTTACCAAATGTTTTATATTGTTGCGCAACCGGATGTTTGTCCATAGGCCTTACCCTTTCTCGTTTGATTTCTTTTTGACATCCAATAATTTTGAATCTTGTTCTGAAGTGCTCTTGAAAAAAAATAAACACTTTTTAGCGAATCAGCTTGGTTTCTAAAATTTATTTTAGGATTCCAGTAAGTGAAAACTAATAGGCGAAAATCATTTTGGAAAGGAATTGGCGGGCTCCCCTAAAATTTATTTTAGGATTCCAGTATAAGTGAAAACTAATAGGCGAAAATCATTTTGGAAAGGAATTGGCGGGCTCCCCACAAAGTAAGCAATAGCAAACAGACTTGCTAGCGAGCCAACAACAGCAGAATAACAGTGTTAAACATCCAGAAACTGTATCTGTACTTTGTTGATTTTAAACAATATGCTTACTTTGAGCACAGAAGAGCTTTGAGGGGAGCTTGCCAGTTTTTTGAAAAGTTATATGCGCGCGCAATACCCTGAAACTCGCCTATTAACCGAAATAAAAAAATACCTGGCTAACAGCAATGGTTTTTTCTTTCACTTCTTGGTCCATCAAAGGACAGGAGATTTTCTGTATTACGCAATCGCCTGATTTAAATCAATTGTATACAAAATTAACATGGATTGCTATTGCATTACACTTACAAGCGATGAACGTCTGTTGTATATAGCATACTACTCATCAGTTTATTCATATTATTAAAATAAATAACCTGTTAAGTGCACTCCTTGCTTCTCAGCATTCTGTTAAGGAAAAAGGAAGTCAAATAAATACTAGGGTTGGAATAATACAGATATTATCGTAAAACAATGGAACTTAAAACAATACTCCCAAATGCAAAGCATACAGTATTATACAGACTGAGCAATTGTCATCAATTGTATAATAAGGATTAACATAGTACGAGATATGGAATTTATCTTTCAAGTGTTTAATTTGACCAGAAACGCAAATTGGCATCTGAGAATGTTTTACGGCTTTTCCGACCCCCCCCGGTAAACTCTTACTACTCATAAATCCGCAGAGTACTGGACAGGGAGTAGTAAGATCGTGGATCTGGCTTTAAAATGTTGACTGCTGGACATAAGGAATGCGCTATCCAGTATATATAGAGATCAGTGGCCTCATCATCATCATCATCATCATCATCATCATCATCATCATCATCATCATCATCATCATCATCATCATCATCATCATCATCATCATCATCATCATCGTCATCATCATCATCATCATCATCATAATCGTCATCATCATTTAAAAAACACGGTGTCACTTCATATACATAATGGTCTTCCAGAGAGCCGTGCGTTAAAAATATTTCAAAAACTCATTAATATTCATGACCAAATTGTCCACTAATATGCACGTATTTGATCATGTGCAAGTCTTTTATACCTGATAAAACTACTATGAATATTAACTAACGTGAAATTTTATATAAAGAATACTAATGAACGTGAAATTTTATATAAAATATCATCCTAATTAGCAAATCTATTGTTGGCGTTTTTGAAGCTATTCAAAACACTCGTATAGTCGCGTTTTATCAGATCTAAAACACTCGCGCTACGCGCTCGTGTTTTATATCTGATAAAACGCTCCTACTCGTGTTTTAAATATTACTTAAAAAACTCATTAATAATTCATGAGGAAAACACAAAGAAAAATCATAACCGTATCGTGGTTTTATATCTGATAAAATTTTCTCCTGATTTACATAAACTTTAGCTTTGATTTTCTCAATTATCGTTATTTTTCAAAATTACTACGTCAACGAACTTACCAAATGGTGATCGTTTTTAAAGCCATTCAAAACACTCGCAGAACGTGTTTTAAATAGTACATACAACGCATATGAACACTTATAATAAAAAATCCAATAATTATATAGTTATAGTACAAAAATTATAATATATACAGTACATGTTAAGTTAAAAATTGTTTGTAATTAAAAAATCCACTAAACTAAGTTTGTTTGTTTGTTTGTTTGTTTGTTTGTTTGTTTGTTTGTTTGTTTGTTTGTTTGTTGGCCTGGCCCCCTGATCTCTATATGGTCTGTTGGCCAATCAGAGCGTGCATAGAGGACACTTTATTTTATAATAGTTAATTAACCAGTCAGTTGGTTATTATACGAATTTTACTGTGGTTAACGCCAGATGATTTTATTCAGCACAGGGAAAGATGTCGGGTATATAAAGGGTTAAAAAGTAGAGTGCTACGTGGGCAGTGTTTTGGATAGAGTAAAGTGAAGAGGTGGTGAATCGTGAGATTAATTTCGATAATGTATACTTGACTTGGTCTTACTGGCGTTTGGAACGGAGCCCTTCATCAGAGTAAAACGTCGATATTTCATTATCAAAACTAATTTCGGCAGTTTACCACTTTTTCACATTTTGAATGCTCTTTGTTTGTCACATAGACACGATGTATAATTTCATATATTTTTCTCGTCGAAGCTTCTACGTTCGGCAATTTCGACAGCCCGCAAATCAAACGGTCGCAAATCAAACGTTTAAATTCCGATCTTTCTTTCCTCATTCGCCCTGGCTAGTTGACCTTTGTGATATGGTTATGCATGCAGGTTAAACTTGACTGGGTATAATTCGTTTCGACTAACATTTATCGAGAATGCTTTTCGTTCGGTCACAGAAACACAGATACTACGCTGCACGCATGTTAAAATGATAAAAAGCAACAATTAATAATCTAACCTTCCTTTGTGGAGCTTTTCTTTTGCTCACATATCCTCTAGGTTTCCAAGGTATCCCTGTTGTGCAAGGATCAAGTTCATAAACCTTATTTACAAACCTAGATTAAAAATTAATTGAAGAGCAATAATATGTGGAATTATTATGGTAAGCTTATTGATTAACTATGAATAGTTTGTTTCAAATAATGGTTTGTTATGTTCACGATTCTTTTTAATGACGAATGATTAAGCAAATTGTATGAAGTTAGTCGAGGGGCAAATCACTCCCGAAAAGTGTACAAGATTTTTGAACTTTCAGAAATCCTTGGATTGTGGCATTGGATTTTCATGGATTTTTTTCGGATTTTTCCGGATTTCTTGTGAAAATAATTATGGATTTTCCAGGAATTTTATGGATTTTTGGATTGGCGGATTTTTCGGCAAAGTGTACGAGATTTTTGAAGTGATTTGGCCCTCAAAGTTAGTTACCTCTTGTATTCCTTTTCAAGAAATGCCACTCTCTCTTCAAATTCCTTTACTTTTCTGTCAGGATATTGGTGTTGACGCGCACCTGACAATTGCTAAAGTCGTATATAAACATTTATATAACTCAGGTAAATGAAACTTACAAAATAATTACAAACATATCACATGCATATAGACTCTACTACTCCAAGTTTCTAAAATAAAGATAGCGGAGAGCTCGATGTAGCTGAGTTCGCGAATTTCCTAATATCTTAGGAATTTAGAAAAGTTAGAACTAACTATGGAATTAATACATTTAAATTTATTTCATCAGAAATATGGGAAACAATTGATATTGATGTTAAACATTCTTCTTCTCTTACTTTTTTAAAAAACGATATAAAGCTATACTTCTAAAAAGCCAGGAATAATCATTATTTTGCTATGAATTTCAACAATATTTAGTTTAACTCATTCCTGTCCGAGGGCTGAATAAAATTCCCCAGAGATGAATAAAATCGTCTGGCGTTAGCCAGAATAAAATACTAAAGACCAATTCGGACAGGAAAGAGTTAGAGAGATAGTTTATAACTCATTCCTGTCCGAGGGCTTCCCCAGAGATGAATAAAATCGCCTGGCGTTAGCCAGAATAAAATACTAAAGACCAATTCGGACAGGAAAGAGGAACCTCGTTTATTCATTTTTCATCTGAAAGTTGCAGTGGTTGACTCGAAAGCTGCGGCTCCTTCAACCTCTGTGAACAACTGAATTGTTGAACTATGTATTACGTATTTTTTGTGTGAATTGTATATTTGTAATTATTGTCTCAATGTATTTATGTGAATAGTGCGAATTAAAAAAAACAACAAAAAAACAACTCAACACAGTATCTGATAGAAAACGACTAAGACAAACAAGGCAAAATTCAAGGGAAATGGGCTTGAGTTTGCATAAGTTAGCAAGCAGTTCAAGATATAAGCAAATTGGGGATAGTTCGTAGTTGGATTCAACTAAATTGTTTCCAGAACTTATAATTTCCAAACTGGCTACTGCAGAACGTGATTTTGCTTGTTGTTAAGAACGTTCAATATATGTATTGAAATAAATTGTAGTACATGACGCAGAAATAAAATAAATTATTCTATACAATAACCCAAATGTTTTGCACGTTTTCATTGGTCGAGAGCCATGATCTATTACAGGACAGATGCACGGGTTTCGTCACACTTGTTCCTATTCTTGTGAACCAATGAAAATCGTCACTGCAATGTCACGAACCAATCATATTCCTCGTTTTGTATAGATCATGGATCACGTCAGATGGCGTGTTTCACCTTTTCCAATGCCGCGAAAATTCGGCGGGAAAATTCAATGAACTCTTTATCAAACGTTTTTTCTTCTTTTTTTTATTGTATAAAACAAATAGATTCCATTTTTTCGTTGTCTGTTCAGTTATAGATGCACAGAGGACGTCACAACGTGGTAAGAACATCAGTAACCCACTCGACTGCGTCTCGTGGGCCACTTTTTTGTTCTTACCATGTTGTGACGTCATCTGTGCATCTGTAACTGAACAGACAACGGAAAAATGGAATCTATTTGTTAATCTGATCATGGCTGTGCTACAAAAAGTGTTAAAATTTTAGCCACATACAGTAATTCCTTAGCATAAAATTTAGCTTTCACCACAATACAAGAGAAATAGTAGATTTGGAATAGCATCTGTAGACCTACTAGTACTAGGTTACTAATCCAATTAAATAAACATGTAAAAATAATGAAACTTTTGCAAGTTGTTTATTGCAACAGCCAAGCACCATTTGAGACTAAAATCAAATTATCTCTGGTGCAGCCAGCCAGGTCCATGTTTAATTGGGAAAAATATCCCAGCTTGTGAAACAGACACTGTTTTGAGGTTACCTAATATTATAGTCACCCTCCGCTGTAATAGGCGAGTTTCAGGGTGTTGCGCGCGCGTCATTTTTCAAAAAAACTGGCCAACTCCACTCAAACATAGTGTTTAAAATAAACAAAGTATATATACCATTGCTGGATGTTTAACACTGTTATTCTGCTGTTGTTGCCATTCTGCTGTTTGCCATTGCTTACTTTGTGGGGGGCCCACCAAGAGGCCGCCAATTCCTTTGCAAAATGATGTGCGCGCAATACCATGAAATCCGCCTATTGACGGTACATTTAACCACAATGCTTTTCAACCACAAATCAGCGCAAATAACAACTAAACATTGTTTATCATGCTAAGATGGATTAAGTAAGCAAGAACTTCATTACATACCACCACACTACCATGCCAACGTTGATCGTTTTAATGCATTTATTAATCATTATGCATTTTAGTGTATAAAGTACAGAGCAATAAAATATTGTAAATGTTAACCTGATAATTTTCTCTTTAGCAACAGTTACTTCAGTTATGTGTCTCCTTAACAACGTCACTAACCTCAAGACAATAATCCAATTCCTTTTTAATACCTGGGATCCACTTTTTAACTTCTTGAGCATTGTGCAAGGTGTGCTATAAAATTACAGTTGAAACTTTACAATCATACCAAATGATCACACTAAACACTGGCTACCATACTAACATACTACCACACTACCATGCCACCAACCACACCACCACCACATTACAACACCACCACACCACCACATGACACCACAACACTACCAGACTACCACACCACCACACTACCATACCACCATGCATACCACACCACCATGCCACCACACTACCATGCCACACCACACCACCACACTATCACACCACCACCACATGACAACACCACCACCAACCACACTACAACACCACCACACTACCATACCACCACACCACCACACTACCATGCCATCACGCTACCATGCCACCACACTACCACACTATCATGCCACCACACTAACATGCCACCACACCACCACACTACCATGCCACCACACTACCATACCACCATGCCACCACACTACCATGCCACACCACACCACCACATGACAACACCACCACATGACAACACCACCACACTACCATGCCATCATGCTACCATACCACCACACTACTATGCCACCACACTACCATGCCATCACGCTACCATGCCACCACACTACCACACCACCACACTACCATGCCACCACACTAACATGCCACCATACCACCACACTACCATGCCAACACGCTACAACACCACCACACTACCATACCACCACACTAACATGCCACCATACCACTACACCACCATGCCACCACACTACCATGCCACCACACTACCATGCCACCCCACCACCACATGACACCACAACACTACCATACTACCACATCACCACATGACACCACAACACTACCATGCCACCACGCTACCACACCACCATGCCACCACACTATCACACTACCATGCCACCACACTACCATGCCACCACACCACCACACTAAAAGGTTGGTCCTTGATCTATGATCAATCTTTCCACAAACTTTCACGAAAACCTGTCAAATATTTCGTGAGATATCCTGGTGAGAGACTCACAGACAGGGAAACAAACCTACAAACAGACAAAACAGAGGCGGAGGTATGGCCACACCAATTTTATTTTGTGTTTTACGGGTCCGCCGACGCTAAAAATCCGGAAAACAGAATAAAAATAAAATTGAAAATTTATCCTTTTATTTTTAAAATAAAAGAATAAATAAGCCAAGAATCCGAAATAATAAAAATCAATGGTTTTGTTCTTGCCGAAGCTCATTTTTTATGGCTCATTTTTTATGTTCTTGCCAATTTTGTCAAAACACGCTGAATTCCTGAGGTTTTGCACTTTTGGTTTTAATAATATTGTTTGGATCGTGTTTTGAGCAATATTCATGGACCGGAACCTGGCAGACTTTAGACAAAACGTTACGCTCCAGTCCTCTAATATGGAATTATGGGCATGCACAAAACATGGCCGATCCGCAAGATGCTCTCATGTGTGCTTTCAAGCTGCAGCTCGCTCTTTATGTAAATATCTTGAATGTGCCGTGATGGCGGGCCTACCAGATTGTGCGTGGTTCTCTGTTAGTACATTCACAGATACTGTAAACACTGCAAAATTTGTCTTGCTAACTCTTGTGTCTTATTTATCTGAATCAGTTAGGCAATGGCTAATCTATTATATCAATACATTGTACTATGTTGCTTTATAAATCCTTTCTTGTGATATATAGATTTCTTGTGATAAATTTGAACATTCCTGAATCATCAATATAATTTTATTTTTATTTTTTCCCCTCCTCCGATCCTGACAAAAGAGGATTTCTGCCCGCAAAACACAAAATAAAATTGGTGTGGCCTAATGGTTAAATAGATATTTTCTAGAAGGAATGCAGTGTTTGGTTGTTTTTGTTTCATCTCTGGCAGTGGCGGCGCCAGGTTGCGAAAAGTGGGGGGGACAATGCGAGCGCCGAAGGCGCGAGAAACCTGTAGGGGGGTCCGGGGGTATGTTCCCCCGGAAAATTTTGAAATCTAGAGTCTCTGAAATCGAGTCTGAAATGCCATTTCCAGCATTTTGGGGGAGATTTTACAGAAACTTGAAGATTATAAAACGTCATAGAAAACACTAAAAACTACACATTTCAGGCCTTTGTACAGTATATTTCATATCAATTACAAGATACTGTCAAAAAATTAAGGGAGATATCTGACAGATACCGGTCCAGATTCGACAACAAAGGCTCTATTTGCTTCACTCACAATTTCACTTGACGGGTCTCTGCCTTTGAACATTTTGCACCAAAGAATAAATTCGATTTACTTCCAGTTGTTGTAAAAATGTAAACTCGTCCTCAGGCTATAATCTGTCCCACGGCAAGGGCGGATCCAGACTCATCTGGCAGGGGAGGTGCAGATTTCCCAGGGGGGTGGTGTGTCAGTGAGACTGGGGTCTGGTCCAGGGGCGGTGCAGCGGAGCACCTGGAAAATGTTTTGAAAATAGGTGTTCACAGATGTAATCTGGACAATGTAAAATGGTGGAAGTAAATAAGTAAAAGAAACAGAACATCCCATTATATCAGGCAAGGCTAATTGAAAATTTTTAAATTTTACTACATATATATATATATATATATATATATATAGATACAGCTTAGTTGATACATTGAATATTGATAGAATCATAGAAACCGAAATAAATATAAAATGTTACATACAGTAACTGTATACAGTGTAGTAAACAATCAAAATGTTGCTGGCTTGCTAATGCTAGGAATGGGAAAATTGTAAAATCCTAGTTCAAAATTAATGCAAGTTCTAAGTTAAACTTTGACCCTTCTATTGTGCATGTTCCCCCATGCAGTAACGACTTCATCCAAATCTAGAGACTCTGCAACGTCTCTATTTAGAGAAATGCATAGCAGGTCACTTAGTCGTTCTGGAAGAAGGGTGGATCTCAGCTTAGTGCAGATGCGGTTCATGCCGGAGAATGCAGTCCTTTTCGGGAGCAAAATTACACGTGTGCGATAATTCACACGCGTAAATAATTTTGCGTGTGCGATTCGCACGTACGTTTAAAATGATCAATTATGGCACAGAAATATGAACCGAACTTTTATATTTCCTACACATCCGAAAAAGAAAGCTGCGTTGCTTGATATTCATTGTAAGACGTTATCTTTCGCTTTAACGCATTAGTTAAGTTGTAAAATGTAAAACGTACTTCGCTGTGAAAACTGTTACAGTCGCCTACGCTTAAAGACGATATACATTACATTGCAAAGACCTTCGTTGTGAGATCTTACGTTACGCTGTGAGATCTTGCGTTACGCTGTGAGACATTGCGTTATGTTGTGACACCTTCCGTTACGTTATGACACCTTCCGTTACGTTGTGACACCTTCCGTTACGTTGTGAGACATTACATTACGTTGTGAGATGTGACATATTACTGAAACTTTCACACATTTTCACAATTGCAATGTGAATGAACAATTGAACATGGCGTTTCACGCGTGCGATAAACAGCACGCGCAGTTGGGTTCACGCGTGCGCGTGCGATCCCACACGTCAAACGAAAAGGACTGAGAATGCTCTTTCAACTGAAGCGGTTGATGTTGGAATGGTGTTTTTAACTGCTATTAAAGTGGTCAAGTTTGGAAGCCTCTTTGGATTAATTGGTAGACCAAGACGGTGATCTGCTTTTGCTCGTTCAATTTCTACTTTGAGGATGGCTCTGTCAATGTTGAGACAGCTGAACGTATCCAGTAGAACATCTAGCTCATCTAGGTCCAAGTAGGTATCCGAACCTGCATTGAGAGCATTGATCGCTCTAAGAACTTCTATGTTCTTGGAATCGAATCTGACATTGAACTCATCGTTGAGTTTCTTCTTCGGCTCTGTGTTGAGTTTTCTTATCAATTCTTTTAGCAATTCGTTTCATATTGCTATTCAAAAATTAAAGTTAGCAACTAGACCGTCTACCTGTTGAATTGCCAATCATCATTCATCATTCATCACGGAAAGAACCATGCGGAAAGTGATCAATAGTTTGCCTGTCTACTTTGTCGATACTGACTTTCTCAGGGGGTGCTGGAGACTGCAAGGGGGGGGTGGGGGGGTGGGGGGGTGGGGGGGGGGGGGGGGGGGGGGGGGTGCGCACCCCCCTTCACCCCCCCCCAGAAAATCCGCCTATGTCCCACGGCAGAATTAGAATTCGAAAGAAACCCGAGTGCGTTCCGGAAATTTAAAACGATCGGGCTTCGGGTTTCATTCGGACGTTGTATACACCAATGATATATACCCTCAAGTTTATTTAGGTAGGTTGCCTGCCCTTATGCCAGTAGTTCCCTAACCTCGTACCCAGGGTCTTATCTCCGCCCACCGCTGCGAAAAGACCCTGGTTGGGGCTGGTCACGTGTCTCCCAGAATATGGGAGATAACAAACTTTTCTTGTCAGGGTCGGGTGGTTATTTTGAAAATTTGTCGCAGTACCTTGGATGCAAGAATATTTACAATATCGAGGGAAAGCTCGTTGCGCAAATTATTAAAACACTCCATGGATAACAATCTGGTATTATTGAAGGACAATTCTGAACATCTACAAAAGTCTTCCGTCGTTCAATCCGACGACCAGCGAATTTAAGGAGATTCTATATTCTTCGAATGGATTTCTACAGTCATCACTCATCAGCGATCTGATATTAGCAGCCTGAAGATTGAACAGAGAGTTTTAAATTTTACAGTAGCGGATTTAAATTTCCTTACAATCAAGACCATGCGAAATTCACAAATTATTTTGGTTGACAATCGTTTGAACCTTCATTCGAAAGAAAGTGTGGAAATTATCTCACTGCATCACTTGGAACGACCAAGGTTCGCAGAATACATATACAGACTCAACACCTTGGGCTTGCAGCTGTCAACAAGGCTTTATACATTCTTATTCTGTGCTTTAGAAATTCCAAGAGGTTAGTTCATCACATTTACTATTTCTTTAATTTCCACATCGCATACAACAATTTCATGCCGTTTCGTGCAGCGGCGGGCCGGTGTATTAAAGTAGGCACTTCTACTTGAACTATATTGCTGATTTTTAAACTGAGCCAACCTTATTTAATAACATTTATCATAAAAGGAGCCACAAGCTCATGTTGTCAACTGTTAATTGCTAGCCTCAATTTCACTAAAGTTGTCTACCTATCAGTATCGCGTTTTACTTACTATTGTTAACATTTCACAGTATTATTATATCGCGCGCTGAACGTTGTTGCTTGTTCAATGTTTTTCTTGTCACTGTATTTTACAGAATTACAGCCAAAACTCACCACTGAACCAGCGCGAATGTTATACCGTTCTATGTTTCCTAAATTGTGGAAAATACTTCGTTTTCAACGTTAAATTTCGAAAGATCCAAATTATTGCATGACCACCCTTCAAACTTCAATATATTTTAATAAATATATTTACTTCGCCGTTCAGCCAACGTATATATTTATATTTTCGTTCTTGAGACTCCTCTGTAAACAACTCAGGCACATTTGTATTACCTTGATCATGTATTCTAAATGTTCATAGTTTACTGATATTGTCTTTGTTTTTCAGGCAACCGTTTCGTATAAACGCAAACAGTCAGACGCGCGCAACGAAACGCTTGAAAACATTGACAGTTGGCACATAAAAAACCAACAAAGGCAAAGCGGCAGGACACAAAGCGACTAACGAAAAATTGGCGGTGTATTCGGGTAGACTCATCGACAAATAAAGCCCAAGCTGAAGGCGCAAATCAACAGGAGAGATTTACACGTATTTTACTATTTCAAAAAGCCAATCGAGACATAGAGGCTTTCGAATTCAGGACGGCGACTTCTGTTTCTACATACAGTTTACAGCATCGCACAACACTGAGTAAACTGACGTAAATAAACATCGATTTGGGCATGCACTCTGAGTCTGGCTTTCTTGACAGTTATAAAACGTACACCTTGTCTTGTCAGAATAAAATAAATCACATTATAAAAACATTGTCTTTGCGTGTTCAGTTTAGCCTTTTTAAATAACCCACCCCCAGTAAGTTATATTTTTGCCCTCGAAACACGTGTCTTTTCGCAGCGGTGGGCGGGGGAGCGGAGATAAGACCCTGGGTACGAGGTTGGTAGTTCCCATGAGCCAGATTTCAAATCTCAGTCAAAAACCTAACCCCCCCCCCCCCCTCCCAAACTTTTTTCCTCGAATTTGGACGAATTGGAAAATCGACCTTGGAGAGAACTGGGGCAGTCCTCCCCGTGGCGCCGCTACTGATCTGAGGCTTCAAATTTCAAAAGGTTATGACCTTTTTAGTCAGGTGATCTTGTGCCAGCAAATGAAATTGAACAACCTGGGCGTTCACACGACCATACTGAAACGATTCACAGACAGAGAGAAAGTGAAACTAATTACTCGAAACAAAGCTCCAAGTTAGAAGAACGTTCTTCCTTTCTGAAGACTTGTCGTTTACCTGTGACTCAATTTACACACAGAACAACCTCGTCATGAGTTAAAGAAAGACAATTCACGACACAACCCACGACGTCAAGAATATTTTCAATAAACCATGGCCGCGGCTTCCGTCGACGAAGGCTACGATGACGAGCAATTTGAATGCTCTGTTCCTCAGAATCTTCACTGCGCTATTTGTTTAAATGTACTTAAGCAACCAATGCAGTGCGTGAGGAACGAGCATTCTTTTTGCAAACCTTGTATTCACCGTCATTTACAAGAAACTCAGAGATGCCCTACTTGTATCGAGCCATTGACATTAGAAACATTACGACCTTCAAGAGTTGTTAGTGGCCTCCTATCAGAGTTGATGATAAAGTGCGATAATTTTGCAAGAGGATGTCAGCAGACCATGAAGTTGGAAATGCTTCCAGCTCACGTCGCCGCCAATTGTGAGTACAGTCCAGTGAAATGTTCTAACCGCGGTTGTGAGGTAATCATGAATAGAAGAGATCAACATGATCACGAGATCAACCAATGTGAGTTTCGTTTGGAGCACTGTCGAGTGTGCGGAAAGCAAGTGAATTATCATAGAAGAGAGCTTCACTGTTATGTGACAAGGAAAGAAATGGATGAAGTGAAGCAAAGTTTAAAAGAAAACAAAGAGGTAGTAATGAATTTGAGCAGAGAACTGACACGTCATATGGGCGATATGAAGAAGCAGATTAGTGATATCAAGTTTGACGTCGGTGCGCTGAGAAATGAAGTTGGAGGAACGGGAGAAGCCGTTGCTTACCTGGAGAAGAAAGTGAACGCCAAGGAGGACATCATTGTTGCTGGAGGAGGGTCCTTCTGGAGGTCAACTAACTCAGTTGAAGTGTTCAGCTGGACAACAAGACAGTGGACTCTTCTTCCAGCAATGACGTCACGACGTTATCATTCATCGTCGTTTGTCGATCGTGGTCACATGTATGTCTGTGGAGGAGAGGGGAGTGACAGTATGGAAGTACTTCAGTTGGGGCAAGATGGTGCACATTGGAGGAACTTTCCTGCCAAGCTTCCACATGAGATCCATGGACATACATGTGTTGTTTATGAAGATAGTTTATTTATTTTTGGAGGTCTCAGTGATGGTAAGGTAATTAAAGATATTTATAAAATATTATTAGTAGCTCCTTATTCTTCCCAGGTGGTTGGTCATATGCCAGAACCAAGAGTACACCATGGTGCACAATGTTTTGGTGACACCATTGTTATTGTTGGAGGAACAACGACAACAGGTGATTCAAGTGGTTCTCTCAACACAGTGTTGGTGTATGATATTACTAAGAAATGTTGTAAAACTCTGGCTCCATCGCCTTTTGCTGTCTGTTACATGGCAACTGTTGTCTGGAAAGACAACATCATTATTCTCGGAGGACGGGATAAGTATGGTAATGCATTAAATACTGTTGTGAAATACAATGTAACTAATGAGAAAAGTGAAATGTTGCCTGCAATGAAACATAAGAGAACAGCATGTTCAGCAGTGATCACAGGAAACATGATAGTTGTTATGGGAGGATCTAATAAGGAAGAAGGATGTCTTAAGTCTGCAGAATTTTTTAATTTAGATCTTTATACCTGGGAAGAACTTCCCGCAATGAATGAAGTTAGATGTTATGCCACTGCTGTAGTGAAATGTATTTAGAACATAATCATAGTAATTTTTACTAGGATTCATTTTGGGTCCAAACTCTTATAAGAGCCTATAAAAAATTCCCTGTAGGAACTCCTAGAGGAAATTAATTTCTATTAGATTTTGGCACAAATTCCTCTAGGAAATGCAATATCTTATATAGGAATTCTTGTAGGATCCTATAGAATTTTTCTGTATAAACCTCACTTTAAAGTAAAAATTATTTTGAATTTCACACATGAAAACAAGTTCATAAGGGCTAATTTATATGTATATAAAAGAATTTTAATTCGGCAGCCATTTTTGAATAAGGTCTATTACACTCTCGATTACTTTTTGCAACTTTATGTCATAACCCATCCTCCTAATAACAGGCCAACAATGTTGGACCAGTGAGCTATATATATATATAATTGGAGTGATATCTGCTGGTCATTGACCAGGGGCCGGTTGTACGAAGCCCGGATAGCGCTATTCACTGGATAGCGATTTTTTCAACCTTCGTAAAAATGGCCGAAGAGCTGTGAAATTACGGATCTGGAGCCCACAATAGATCTTAAAAACTTCAGTTTATAAATACCAAATCCTAATCTGAGGTCATAACAATCAACGGCCAATTTTACGAATGTTGAAAAAATCGCTATCCAGTGGATAGCGCTATCCGGCCTTCGTACAACCGCCCCCAGGCAAAGATTGAAGCCAAACATGGTAGACATGTAGGCCTGAAGTTATGCATAGTTCCAGTCTTCTACACGGTGTTTTGACCAGATCAGACTTGAGCAGACTGTGAAGACTGGAACTATACATACTTCAGGCCTACAGTACATGCCCACACATTGACCACCACAAAGATATCACTCCAGTTATATATACTGTAGAGCTCACTGTGTTGGACAGAAACAATATTGTAGTTTATATGTAATCCATTTTATATATTATGTACCTAATATCCAACAGTACTGAATAGAAATAATATACTACCGTAGTTTATATTTTATCTATTATATCCATTCTGTAATATCTCAGAATGCTGGACAGAAACAATATGGTAGTTTATATGTAATCCATTTTGTATATTATGTAATATCGAACAGTACTGAACAGAAATAATGTACTACTGTAGTTTATATTTTATCTATTATATCCATTCTGTAATATCCCAGAATGCTGGACAGAAACTTCATTGTCATGTAGTTTATAATCACCTGTTCAACCCATTCCTGCCTGAACTGACAAAAAACAGCCTCTATTATTTTACACTAACACCATATTATTCTACTTTGTCTCTTGCCAGGCAGTTTTACTTTATCTAACGTCAGACTATTTTACTCTGTCTCTCGCCAGACAGTTTTATTCCATCTAACACCAGATTATTTGACTCTATCTAATGCCAGACAATTTTACTTGTCATGGTGAGAACCCTTAGCCAGCCTAGGCAGCAATGGGTACATCATTACGTATTGTAATATCTAATAATACTAAGAAAAAACTGTAATATTATTAAAACACTTTGTGGATTGGTAGAAGTTACACTGTGTAGTTATCAATTTTCTGAGCTTTCAGTCCGTATTCTTGAGATGTCTTTAGAGAAATGTAAAGACCTCTTTTCCTAGCGAATGAAGGAGTGGAGGAAATACCCCACTGGGTAGAAAGTCGTATGTATGCATTTACATGGGTGGGCCATTTTTGTTTTCACAAATGTTTTTGCGTGGGCCATTAACGTTTTCACTGTTATGTTGAGAACGGTTGTAAAAACTCGAAATCTTATAACCGATACTCCTGTAAACACTTTTTTTTTCGGCATTTACAACGTGGAGTTAATGAAAAAACGTACAAATAACAAGTTGTTTAGCAATTAAGAACCTGTAGGCTACTTCCGTAGCTCAGTGGTCAGAGCACTGCACTATATAGCATCGCAGGGTCGCGGGTTCAATTCCTAGCCAGAAGGACTTGACATTGCATTTTCCGCAACAATTTTCCATTGGTCCCGGTTTGCTCTTATAAATATCCGCACTCGAAATTTTCCTTCACCAAAATAAATACAAATACAAATTTTAATTACTTCTTCCCCACAAGGGGCTTTTCAAGAGCAATTTACATTACTAAATTTCAAGTGGCAGAGTCGAATGCATATTAAAGGCGCTCGAAGCAGCCGCCCCTATATGACACACATGTCAGACCACGAATTACAGACCTATAAGTGTTGATTTTATGGAGGGAGGAAAACCAGAGAACCCGGCGAAAAACCCTCGAAGCACAGGAGAGACCAACTAAATTCTACTCACACGAGTGTCCCCACCCCGAGAATGGGGTTATTCCCAGACAGTCACCCATCCAAGTACTAACCCCGTTGAACTGGGCTTAACTTTTGGTGAGAGGCAGCGCCCTAACAGCACACACCACCCGTGCTTCCCTAGAATAGATCCAGTTTAATTGAGTGAAATGCCAAGTATTACTTGTTATATAAGAACCTGTTGAGCTTAAAAATTAAAACAAGTTCTAATTTGGAAATTCAGGGGAAAATAGGAATAACTGTCTTTACATGGCAACCAGCCTGTGCAGAAGCTCTTGTAATTTCAATATAAAAATTCAACATACTGTACACAAATAATTGCCTCTACACTGATTATAGATTTTATGTCATTTCAGTGAGTACAGTTGAGACTCTTATCAATAACAGTAACAGTTATGAACCAGTGTAGAGTACAGGTACTGTAGTTCCAGTATTGACTGACAAGTCTTTTCCTCTTTATATTAAAGAAATCAGAACTTATTTAAGAACCTAAATAGTCTAAATTCTCGCTAACTTGGAAAAACCCAGGTTCTTATATGTGCGTTTTTACTGTCAGTGATACTAAAGCATGAGAATTTTACTCAATCGGACAGTTCTATTATTTCAAGTGCAGAATGAGCTTTGATACAACGGTAAAATACTGCATCAAACACTATAGTGTTTCTTCAATACTAGTGAGTGTTTTCTTCATCAAACAGTAGTGTTTTATTGATGTTAATTAAATAAAAATCACCATACAATTGCAGGTTATATTTATTAACTCCAACAACACTGGCTAATTTGTCTTTCATTTGAGAAGTCATTTCAAAAACTCGGTCTGCGTGTTTGATCACGGTGTCAAAACACGAACAAGAAATGAAACTCGAAAAGGGGAACTCATTTTTGAAATAGTACGTAACAAGTTGTTGTTATCAACAAGGCTGTCGCAGGTTGTTCCAACAACTTAATTGCTGCTGCAACATTGTTAGTACTAACAAGTTGCTACCAGGATGACAACTGTGAGGTTCTTACGAGTGTCTATGAAAACCAACCTTCGCAAACTATTCCATATGATAACATTGTGTGTCCTGCTGATCTCAATGACAATATATATGAATATTTAAATCAGAACACCACTTTCAAAGCTCTTGACATTCCAACTAAACCAATTCAATCTCAACTTTTTGACAACCATAACCGCATGGGTATACTCATAAGTAAGATCATTACCAAACAAAGTAGTCCACCCAGCTAGCCTAGCTGAGCAACCTGCCGTTCAACAGTTCAGAGATCCAGTTATATTTATTAATAAATAATAAATTAACTGAATTCGGTTCGGCTCAAAAGAAGTTTGAATCGAACCTTACTGCCAGTGTGTTCATATACAACTCGAGTTCATGGTACGAATATTGTTAAAAGCGAGGTTATCATTTTTATACATATGAGTCAAGGTTTAGGAATCAATATTTGCTGTAGTGTTTTATTTAATATCAACGCTACAGACCTCTACAAGTTGCATTTGCGTTCGTATTGATCTGGTGTTTTTGTTATCGTGCTGGTGGTTTAAAATTATGAAAACCACATTACGCAGCTTGATTTTGTAGCGTTTTGTAGTGCGCTACAGAAGACGCTACAGCAAAAATTGATTCCTAAACCTTGACAGGTATACACAGAATACTCTACTAGTAACTAGTCTACTGTATAGTGTATACTCACAAGTGAAGGACGTTGGGGGTTCTTCTTTCTTTCTTCTATATCAATACAAAAAGAAGTTATTAACTTTGGTTTCCTTTAATAAAATAATAACTTAAAATTAGCACTAACTACGAACCTTCTTGGTGTTTTTTAATGTACATTCGATTCAAACCTATCAGCTTCTTTTCACAATTACGCGCCATCTTGTTTTTCTCCTCCAGCAACCGCTGGTCAATTATATCGCATCATTGATTTTCTTCTCTCGTTCTTTCTCAAGAGAAGGCCCTGGGTACGAGGTTGGTTCTTTCTCAAGAGAAGGCCCTGGGTACGAGGTTGGTTCTTTCTGTCGAGTTCCTTTGCGATAATGGTGAGTTTGGAATTGCACTCTGCTAGAATCCAGTAGATTTTGACTCCATCCTTTGCTGGAATTGCATTATTTATCGAGATACATTAATAAAAAATACTGTATCATCTGTTGATGATTTTATTTTCGAATTAAATCGTGAATACTTGTACAAATTTCCTACAAACTCACGACTAAGTCATCAACCGTGCTGATGTTTTCGTATACTCGACCCTTTTTATCAAGCAATCGTTGTGTAAATTTTAAAAAACCGACTTTTTTTATCTTCAGTGTGGTCGAGTTGTCTTACAGTATTGGCACTCTATTTGGTTGTTTACTGTCAAATATGCTATTATAATAATAGAAAAATACAGTATGTTTTTATAAATCTGTGACTGATGCAAACACGAGCTAGAGAGAAAGTTTGGCAAGAATTTGAAAGTTTTATATGAATCTGAGGCTCTGAGCTGCAGGTTTACATAAGTACAGGTAAACATAGATGTTATCTGTGCATGTGACCAAACCAGTCAGCTTACTCATAGAGGTTGGATCAAGCTGATTGGTACACTGGTTCCAGACGCTCTTGAAGAGAGGTGAGGTGGAAAGAAAGAGCTTCTGGTTAAATTGGTTAAAGAATCTCACTTCCATGCTTGAATCAGTTCAGAATTTGAACCTCGCTTGTGATTGGGTAATTTAAAACATGTTAAAGTGGTTTAGGGAAATCCCAGCAATGTGCTACCCTGGTGCCAGTGTATAGACTCATTAGACTGTGATTTTCCCAAACTGGTTTAACAATAACAAACAAGGATCAAATTCTGAACCAATTCAAGCATGGAAGTGACATTCTCAACTGATTTGACCAGAGGCTCTTTCTTTCCACCTTGCCTCCTCACCTCTCTTCAAGAGCCTCTGGAACCAGAGTAGCTGATTGGGTGTGAAAGATCACTGATTTAGGTGTATGTGTTTGAATAACAGACAGTGGATTTAAGGAGGAAACAAGTTTAAAATATTATTATAGTTGAGAAATAGAAAACAGCTATAGGTCTGTGTTTATATAGCCTGGTGTAAACATGGGAGTGAGTTGGGAGAATTTGAAGGTTTATGTGAACCCAAGCTGTAGGTGAGTACATAAGTACTTTCAAATTCTCCAAAACTTACTTGGGTGTTTGCCAGACCTGGAAATAGTGGTGGATCCTGGGATCCTCATTCCAAGAAAATATTTTGGTTGTAACTTGTAAGAAAGTTTTGGGCTGGCAAGTGCCAACGAACTTGGCCTGAGTTGTTTGTAAGAGCCTGATCACACCGCACTTTGAGATTGATCCGAGACCGATCTGAGACAAAGTGAGCCCAGGGTGAATAGTAAAAATAAAACTTGAGATGTTAGTGTGGACATGCTTTAAATGAATCTATCAGCTCGCAGTTATGAACCCACAGTAATTTGGCCTGTGCCAGTATATGTATGCGAAAGTATGGAAGCTTGGCAGTGTTCAGTAAGTTGATTCTATGTACATTTCACATGTACATGTAAATATTCACCGTGAAATGGATTTTGCTAGGCACAGCTTTATTAGTGATTGTTTTAGTCCCACTAAATCGTGACTAAATGTAGTGCGACCACAGTCTGTGTTTTTGAAGAAATTATTTGGTCCTTAGTGTAGGATCCAAGAAAGGTTGGAACTATTTCCAGGTCTGGTGTTTGCATCAGGTTATATAAACACAGGGCATCCATTTTTTATTTATTTTCTATTTCTGCTGCAAAGTGTGCTGTGATGTCAGTCATGTTTGCATAGCCTGATACAAACACAATAACTGACTGATCACAATGTGCGTAACACACAACCTATGTTATAGAAACAGATAACATATTGAAGAAATGGATTATTAGATTGTGCAACGTTGAAAATTTGTTAATATTGATACAGATGCTATGGATGACTTTGCAGTTGCAAAATTTATCAATCAAATTTCTTAAACATAATTATTATATTATGGCACGGATTACTTCCAGTAAAATCACATGCAGTGATTGGTTGCCGACGGGGTGAGATTTCTCCGTGATGCCCACGGGCATTATGAAAATTGTTAATGCCCTACGATTGGAAACAAACAAAAAATCCTAATAAGAAACTTTTATTGCCGAAAAACGGTGAAATAGACGAGGATGAACATTATAAAAGTATCCAGACGAGAAAGAAATGAAGAAAATAACGCTAGTTCGGTGTTTTGACGAAGTTAAAGGAAGCGAAGACCAAGAAATACAAGATTGATTTTGAAATAAAAAGCCATAATTTATAATAAACTACTTAGTAACCTCGACCATTCGGTCTTTACGGTAAAATATTAAACCTCGGTCTTGAGTGTATTAACCTCGCTATTGCTCGGGCAATACAGCAAGACCTCGGTTTAATATTTTACCATAAAGACCTCACTCTCGGTTATTAAGTAGTTATTCTATCAGTGAAAGTATTACTGGTAGTTATTAAACATTGTCAATACTGTATATATAATTATACAATACCCTTGTTGCTATGCGTGTTTTCATTGGTTGTTGCCCATGATCTATTAGAGGACAGACGCATGGTCACGTCAGATCACGTCAGCTGACTTGTTTTTTTCTTTCTTCATGCCCCAAAACCGACAGGTTTTTTTTAAAAACCTTTTAAGTTTTTGTATTGTATAAAACAAATAGATTCCATTTTTTTGTTGTCTGTTCAGTTATAGATGCACAGAAGATGTCACAACGTGGTAAGAACATCGGTGACCCACTCGACTGCGTCTCGTGGGCCACTTTTTTGTTCTTACCACGTTGTGACGTCATCTGTGCATCTATAACTGAACAGACAACGGCAAAATGGCAATATTTGTTAAATATATCATTGTCTTAAATCTTAATGTCATACATAATACATAATGTCATTAGGCATAATAATAACATACATACCGGTAATAATAAATATATACATGTCATTGTTGATTATAATAATATATTTTTATTTCAATTGGTTTTTGTAGACTAAGGGAACCTCGAGTTTTGGCAAACGCCATAACAAAAGTCACACATTATGTGTGCGCTGTGGACATACTTCATTCCACATCCAAAAAAAGCGTTGTTCCCAGTGTGCATATCCCAAACCAAGAATGAGGAAATGTGAGTACTCAGTGTAGAAATTTTGCATAATTTGTTGCACTGGTATACAGTACTGTGTGGAAATATTTTGTGCATCAGCATGTTATCAGAAAAGCTTAGAGAAGTTGTATGACATAGACTGATCATTGATTGGTTATGTGATGGGTAGTTATTATTATTATTCTTTATTTAAGGAGGATAAGTTTTTCAGCAGAGCTGGTGGGGTCCTCCATTTACAGCTAAGACCTATAAGTGTTGATTTTACAGAGGGTGGAAAACCAGAGAACCCGGCGAAAAACCCTCGAAGCACAGGAGAGACCAACTAAACTCTACTCGCATGAGTCCCCACCCCAAGAACGGGGTTATTCCCAGATGGTCACCCATCCAAGTACTAACCCCGTCTAACCAGGCTTAACTATTGGTGAGAGGCAGCACACGCCACCTGTGCTCCCTAAGTTAACCTGTAAGTACTTAAAAAAAATTCTGTGTCAATGTGATAGCCTTATTGAAGCCTTGTGCAAGGATTTGACAGATTCTAATAAAATTTATACTATAGGTAATCAGCAAGGATTACTGTAACTATCCCAATTTCACTAAACTTCTGACTTTAATAACTGATAACTTCACTATTTGAAGTCTAGTTACTGCATTGTCTAAATCATGGGTTCTTTAAGTTATGATTTATCTTTACATCTGCAATATGTCAGATTGGAACCCTGCAATGTGTCATTAAGAACCATTGAAATAAAACAGTCTTCTAATGCTGTCTGCTCAAATCAGAGCAATTGGCGGTATTGAAAAAGATGGTGGTGGTACATTTAACCATAATGCTTAGCTGCCTCTCGCCAAAAGTTAAGCCCAGTTAGATGGGGTCAGTACTTAGATGGGTGTAACCATGGTATAACTCATGTGAGTAGAGTTGTAGTTGATCTCTCCTGTGCTTTGTAAGTAAGGCCTGCACTAAACCACTGGCAAAACATCGCGCAATAGACAAATTTAATTCAGACAAATTTAATTGTTTGAATTTTATTCGACGAAACTGCGAGGTAGAACTCGATTAAATTCGACACACGAATAACAAACTCGTCTTGGTGATCAGACGGATAATGCGACGGATAATGCGTGTTCGAGTTACACGACGAATTATCGTCGCGTCAAATTAAATGTTTCTCTTCTGTGACAATCGGGTCCAAGCATGGTCCAAGTAAAAACAGTTAAGTTCGACTGAATTTCGACGTTTAACTCGACGTCTCATTACCGATGAAATTCATTCGAATTAAATTCGTCTACTGTGCGTCGTTTAGCGCAAGCCTTGTAACCCTAAATTATACGCAATATACTGTATCTTGGATTCATGTCTGCTCTAGTCTACTGTTACTATGCCCACTTGTCTGGTAGTAGAACATATATTAACGTTACATGCACCATTCTGATCATTTTAATTGCATTTTTTAGATAATTGGAGCGTCAAAGCACAGCGCCGACGTACAACTGGCACAGGAAGAATGAAGCACTTGAAGCTTGTTCAGAGGAGGTTTAAGAATGGTTTCAGAGAAGGTGTTCAAGCCAAGTCAAAGAAAACTCGCAATGCTGCTCCAACCTCAAGTTAAAAACAACTTAACAAAATTTCTTTGAAGGAAATAAAATAAAATACAAATTTAGAAATTGTTTTTTTAATGATTTTCTTGGGAGGCAGCCGCCTAGGGCGTCAAAATACGGGGGCGGCAAAAACGTTCTGTGTTTATATATTCAATACAACGATTGCAAACACGAAGTATCTTTGTTGGAAGTAAATTGTGTTTACTTCGTGTTACCGCTTGCGTTATTTTCCTTTATTTGCGAATTTCCATCCCTCTTTCGTGATTTCCTCTTCAGTTCAGTTCAAACTGCTATTAAAAACACATTAAAAATTTGGCTCAAAAGTGCTGTCAGAATGCATGAAATGCCATTTCAGAGACCCAAATTTCAAAACATTTCCCGGGGGATACCCCATACCCACTAAAAACTCATAACAAGTTTTCCAGACCAAATAGTGGTGGATCCTATAGTGGTGGATCCTATAGTCCTTTTTTCTCGCGGCCGAACCACAGGCAGCCCAAACGTACACCCGGAACGGCGTTAAGTGGGACTAAGAATTATTCATCTTCTTTGTTGTGTGAGGAAAATTCTATTGTGTTAAGGACGTTGTCCTTGACGTTCGCGTTGTATTTTCTTAAGCTCTCTAATATTTCAAACGGCCTTCACTTGAAGCTTCGTAAAATCCGCAAAACTGCTCGATCTCGTCAAAATTGCCACAGTATAGAGCATTTTCATCTGACGTCACGGCGGCCATATTGGTGTACCAAAACAATGAAATAGCGGCCATATTGGTGTACGGTATGGGAATTAGCTCTTTCTTATTTAAATATTTTGTATTGTTTCACCACGCCAATGGGGCCACCGATCACGTGAGTGAAAACGATCTATAGGCCAGTAAGACAGGTTAGAGTAGCGGAAATAAGACCCCGGGTACGGTTGCAGGTTATTAGTTCATGTCAAAAAATAATCCAGATGCTTCTGTGATGTAGACCAGACGGCCCGACCTCCCCCAAAAAACCTAACCCTGGAATAGTGGGACTACAACTACCAGAATGCTTTGCCAGTATTCTAAAGGACCCGTCCAGTCCTTTCGCGGCTTTTCCAAAATATGTCGTCAAATTTATTTTTCCAAATTTGTCAACTTTCAATGAGCCTCAAGATTTTAGCAATCTTTTGAAAAGCCACGACGAAAGGACTGAGTGATTCCTTTTAGCCCAAAACCTAGAATACTGGCGAAGCATTCTGGTTCTGACGTCATCGTGCAAATGACCTATTATTGCATATTAGACAAATTAGTTTTAAAACAAGTTGGTGCTGGAATTGAGCCTGTATTGGGCTCTTGCAGGGGACGTCAAAGTCACCATGTCAGGGGCGTAGAAACTGGGGGGGGGGGGGGACGGGGTATGTGCCCCCCTTCCCCCAACCAGTTTGTCATGAAATGCTCTTTTTGCAACAGAAAAGTGCCCTTTTTATGATAAAACATGTGTTGAAGTCCTATCCCATGAACAACTTGCTTCCTACGCCACGCCACTGCAAGCGCCATGTTGGGTGGCATAGTACCGACGTTTAGTGCACCAAAGAATGCATGGTATAATCTTTTGCCACCCAAGCTCAATATAACAGTAATTCCCTCCACCTTGGAGTCGAAGGAGTCGCATACACCACACCCAAAGAAAAAACAACCTATTGGCCACGTCATTAACAAAACAAAGTGCTCACAATTTGTAAAGCCTGTTTCATTTTACTTAAACAATCATATACATATGGGTCAGGCTAATAAAAACTTCAATACGAATATATCTAATTATACTATACAGTTATAAATATGTTAATAACTTAACAAATGTAGCATTAACTTTCATCTTACATAATATGCAATATCTCATGAAACGCTATATAATACTTGTATGTCTCAAAATTGAAATAAGGAAATTGAGCGTCTCACAGGCCATCACAATGTTAAGGAGTCGAATGCCGTATAGAAATTAAGAAACTTGTCTTATGGCCGGACTGGCTTTTGGTCGGTTGTAGTGTTTTACTCGGTGTAGATCGCTCTCATGAGTCCGGCCTGAGATTCAGTCCGCGCCAGCCTATCTCAGGTCGCCTGCTGGACCGAACTGAAATTTTGAGACTCTCCGCTGGCTTTCCATCTAAACAGAATCCAGAAGTCTGATTCGAACCGATTCGGACTACGAAAAAAAAGCTTTTTAACCGACGCAATAGGTTCGAACCAATGCCATATAATTTCAAGACCGGTCTCATGTAAACAAAACCCAAAATGCAAAATTCAGTCCGGCCTGAGTTCGGAATGTTTAGTAAAGGAGTTGAAAGAATAGTTTCCATGCAAGTGATCTTGTAGATCTTTTACATCATGTATGGTGTGTTACGAAGTCTCTGAAATCTGAGCAGTTCACCATTCAACTTTACGATTCTCTATATACTGAAAAAAAGTGAGCAAACGAATGGATCTGTAAAACTCGTGTAAGTATGGTGTTTTCATGAAGTATGTGACTATGTGTGTGAAAATATGCAAGCAAGTATGAGAAGTCTGAACTTCATGTGTTTCGAGACGATAGTCTTTGTGGCAGCTAAGGGTGTTTCCAGTTTATTCTGCGTCAGTTCACTTGCAGCAAATTCTGGTAAAAACTGGATGTTTTAATAATTCCAAAGATGGAGATCTCTCTTGTGGGTTGGTGTCCAAACACCTTAGTATAAGGTCTCTAAAAGCTGGATTAAGACCGTCAGGTACTTCAGGCGGAGAAATTGAACAAGCAATCTAAAATAATACAAAACATACAAATATAATGAAAACATGATCATTAAAGAAATACCTAATGATTTTCCGTGTTAGGATATTGTGATCCAACACGCGGGATCTTGCAAGACCGGACGAATTGCGGTACCGTGTAAACGGGGTCTTAAGAAAAGCGTAACAAAAACACGAGTCGCTAGCCGAGTGGTATTTTTAGCTGTACGATAGTCTAGTAAAGGCTCGTTTATACACAGGCCACTTTTGCTGCGAATTTTTTCCATCTTGGTGCAAGCGATTGAATGGATAACTCATGAAAGTATTGAACCTTATAGTTTAGCACAAAAACTTCAATACATTCGCAAGTCAATCCATTCGATTGCATGTGTCAGAAGGAGATAAATCGCAGCAAATATCGCCTGTGTTAACCCGTGTTTACACTGCAAGCCATGGCCTGGCCTTGGCCCGGGGTAAATGTGTCGTGTTTACACTGGCACAAGCCTGGCCAAGGCCAAAGCATAGGCCAACAAAAGAAGCAAGCCCAGATATTCTGGCCATGGCCTGGCCTAGGTCAGCCCAGGACGTGTTTACACTGCCAAAAAGTAGGCCAAAGTTAGGCCAAGGCCAGGTCAAGGCCAAGGATTGCAGTGTAAACACGGCTTTAGTCTAAATGAGCCTTAAAGGGCCAGTAAGATGGAAAATCTTCTCTTCAATTTTGATTTTATCTAGAAATACTTTCTGTATGAGGAAGTATAGCGTTCTTATTAAATCAATATCTCATTATGTTCCAGAGATATTCATCGCATTTCATGTAACATGCCTTATGATGTCATCTACTCCACACAGACCATGCAGACAAACTTTCCCAAATGAGGAATATATCAAGCAATAATTGTGTACATTGCAATGTACCATTCGTATTAGAACAACTTCAAAGTTTCAGTACAATCTACCTATATTATTCCATACTGATATAATTCTCCTTTACGGAATTAGTGGAGTAGATAACGTCATAAGGTATCTTATTTGCATTTTTTAAAAGTGGTTCTCTTATGAAAATATTGTTGGTAATATTTTGCATAATCTTAAAGGTAATATAGTAGTTGGTGATTGCGCAAAGTTTCATTTCGAAATTCTCAAAAACAAAGTTGCATTTTTTGTGCGAAGTTTGTATTTTGGAGAGCCGCCATTAAAGTGGCCGGGCTTGAGAAGAATAAGTCGAGGAAGCTTATGACGTCATAGACGCAACAAAAACAAAGGATCATTGTTCTTGACAACAAAATGGTCATTGTTGTTATTGAGTGTATGACGTCATAAGCTTCCTCGACCCATTCTTCTTAACATCGGCCACTTTAATGGCGGCGCCTATATAAAAATACAAACTTCACACGTAAAATATCACCTTTTCTTCAACGAATTTTGAAATGAAACTTTGCACGATTACCAACTACCATAACATCTTTAGGATTATGCAAAAACATTGCGAAGAATATTTTCATCAGAAAACCACTTTAAAACTAGAATATCTTTGAAATTAAATGAGAAATTGAATTAAAAACACTTCTAAATAAAATCAAAATTAGGATAGACAATTTTGGCGTTTAACTGCCCCTTTAAGTACAAATTGTGATGTCAAAAACTCAAGATTTTATTATCTGCGACAAAAATATATATTGATATTTCAAACTTTGACAAGTGCTAATTTAATGTATCTTGTGTAATATTAACCAAAATTCGACATGAGTCGAAATCCATCGCATTTCATCTTTAATCTAACGATTTTTTACCTTAAAAATCAAAGCCAAGTGATTAGAGTGTTGATGAGCATTCCATGGTGGTTTACCAGTCATCATTTCAACCACCACACAACCAATACTCCACACGTCACATTTACGACCATAACTTTCACCTCGTAATACCTCAGAAATAAAATATTAACATCGTTATCTCAGTGTATTATCCCGCTGTTGAATGAAGATAAATTTCAGTCATTTTATACTATAGATTTGATTAAAGAAATCATTACAAGCAGTTTTCGTATTGTTTCATATTTTCCCACTACAATACTGTGATCCATGTTAATAGGATGGGTGGAAAAAGGGTAAGTTACTCAAAAGATGTCAATACGTTAATTTCTGCTTCGTGCCGTAAAACCCTGTTCACACTTGAAGTAGAATGATTACTTGTACTGTATCTCCCACGATGTACAAATGACCATAAAGTGTCAATGCGCTCATAACGGGGCACGTATAAAATATGCCAAATGAGGTGAGCCTAACTCTATAATAGAAAACCAGGTTTACTGCTGAAAACCTGTTGTGTGTAGTAAACCACCTAAGGGAACACACTATAAACTATATTGTAGGCTGTAAGTCTGCTTTCGGGATAATTCCGCATAAGCTAAGTGACAAATCTGCTTTGTATAGCTAGGGTTTTTGTTGGGCTAAGGTGAAGCAGAAAATACCGTTTCTATAGTGGATCAGGGACGTTAGCGTGTAGCCAGGTGGTAAATCAGGTTTTTGACTAGAGTTTTGTTTTCCAGTTTACACTCACCAAGTGTAATTAATAACTACTTAATAACCGAGAGTGAGGTCTTTACGGTAAAATATTAAACCGAGACCTTGCTGTATTGACCGAGCGATAGCGAGGTTAACGTTAATACGCTCAAGACCGAGGTTTAATATTTTACCGTAAAGACCGAACGCTCGAGGTTATTAAGTAGTTTATTATATGGCGCTTTTTATATAAATTTTAAATTATATATTTATTTAAATAAACTACTTGAATTTTTATTGTATAAAACAAATAGATTACATTTGTCCGTGCGTCGTGTGTACTGTAATCACAGAAGACGTCATAGCGTGTAAAGAACAACAGTCACGCAACTCGACTTCGTCTCGTGTCGTACTTTTTTGTTCTTCACACGCTGTGACGTCATCTGTGATCTATTACAGTACACACGCACGGAAAAATGTAATCTATTTGTTTTAAAATTAACTCATTTTAACTCAACACTTTAACTCTTCCCATCAATTTGAAGTGAAATTATATTTATACATGAATTATTGTCAAGAGCTCGACCATGCATTTCATATATTTTTCCACGATACTATTAATATAATCAAATCAATATGAAATAACAGAATGACTGAGAAATTTCTTACTTCTGGTGCCATGAAGGCAATTGTTCCTAATAATTGGCCTTGAAATTCTCCTGAAAATGTCTTTTGAGTTTTAAGTCGAGCCACTGCTCCAAAATCAGCAACCTTGACAACATGACCAGTAGAGTCAAGTAAAATATTTGCACCTAATTGTAAAAAAAATATATAATCTTCCCATTAATTAAAAATACTTGATCAACCGGTGCATAAAACCACGGAAAACACGTGTGTCACGTGCTACAAACATAGGTGTCACGTGCTAAAAGCATGGGTGTCACGTGCTGCGAGCATGTATGGATTACGAATATATAGATCGTTTACACTCACTTGATCGGTGGCCGGATTGGAGTGGTAAAACAATACAAAATGTTTGAATAAGAAAAAAGCTAAATTCCCCTAGGATAAAGATGGCACCGCCGTGACGTCAGATAAAGATAAAGAACTGGGGGGTGGGGGTAATCATCCTTACTTGCAGCCAGCAGCTCAATTATGAAGGACGCCGATCAACGATGAGGCAGCCGCCATACGACACAGTTCAGACCACGGATCACAGCTAAGATGTTAGGTGTTGATTTTATGGAGGGAGGAAAACTGGAAAACCCGGCGAAAAACCCTCGAAACACAGGAGAGATGAACTACAACTCTACTCGCATGAGTTCCAAGCTCGACAATGGGGTCATTCCCAATAAAACGATCTGTTGGCCCAATTACGCAAAGCTATATGCATGTGGTCCAATATTTTCGTGCATCATCCACTCAATCACATAGGTCAGAACGAGAAAAATCGCAGCAAAACTCGACAGTATAAACAAGTGTGTACACAATACCTTTGACATCTCTGTGAATAACCTGGTGTTCATGTAAATATGCCACACCTCGGATGATCTGTTGCGTGTAGTTGATAGCAACTTTCTCTTCTAAAGGTCCATGAGTGGATAACAGGTTAGCAAGTGAACCACCTAAAATAAAAAGTAATATTGGGCATTTCACTCGATTACATAGCATGTTCTAGGAATTTTTGGTGAAGGGAAATTCGAGTGTAGAATATATACATTTTAAGACCAAACCGGGACCAGTTGCGAAAAATGCAACTACACAGGCCTTCCGGGAGGAATTGAACCCACGACCTTGGCGCGATTCTAGTGCAATGCTCTGACCACTGAGCCACGGAGGCCGTTGCCGAGAGCTTGATCGCGAGTTCTGTATACAATGTATACAGAACTCGCGATCAAGCTCTCGGTGAGTTCTGTATACAGAACTCGCGATCAAGCTCTCGGTGAGTTCTGTATACAGAACTCGCGATCAAGCTCTCGGCCGGTTTGGTCTTAAAATGTATATATTCTACACTCGAATTTCCCTTCACCAAAAATCCCTAGAACATAAAATAAAAAGTGACGCCTTCTTTACCACCATGTACGATACATTCGATTAAAATTATCTCGAAACCTCAAACTCTAAGCGCGAAAAGCATAATGGAGCTTTACCTGTGGTGCGGGCATCACCCCACCCCCTCCCTCACAAGATGTGGAAAGCAGAATGATATTTTGGCCTCATTTTTGTGTAATCAGTGCTTGTGTAACCAGGCCTCATTCAAGATGGTTACCTGCGATCCATCTTATATCAGCTAACCCTAGCCTAGTTTCTAAGCCTTTCGTTTCCGCCATGAGCTTGGCCGCGTAGTCGGTTTGGGTTCTTGGGAAGAATGGGGAGAGGCTGGAAACGAGAAGGCCTAGCAACATTCGTAAAAAGGTCCTGCCCAGAATCGTTCTGGCCCTTCGAGTGTTCCTTGGATCTAGCGTAGCGACAGTATATTATATAAAAAGCATAAGGATGTCTGCGAAGATTTTACCAAAGATCTTGGCGATCGAAATAAATAAATTATGGAATATATTCCAATTGGAGCTCGAAATGAAAATTTAACTGTTTAACTTTTAACTTTTGGCGGTTGCAGAAGGAAAGCTAGTGATAAGAAAGCTAGGCCAGTGAACCTTCGTCGATCCGTGGTGAGTAGGCTTGTATTATTTTATGCAGATGGAAATAGTAAGTGTCGGGAAACAGTTAGGACGTCATAACATCACAATTCTTCCTCAATAAACAACTGAGCTGTAAAGTGAAAGTGTTTACGAATTTTGTTAGGCCTTCCCCAGCGGGTCCGTTCGGATCACTTCCGAAACGTGTCAACCGAGGAAGGCCTAGAAACTAGGCTAAGCTAACCCAAGTCATAAACCTAGTTTACCGCCAAGCTTACACTAACGGACTAACGGTTTATATGCACATTTATATCCATTCCTAGTCATAAACGATCTACTTACATAATGCAAACTTTCGAATGTTACGCGTCTTTTTCATCAAACCAGTGTCCTACTATCATTACTAATCACTCACCTGCCATCCACTCCAGGAAAATATTAAAATGTCCAGCATGTCGCGTGACGCCAAGACAACGAGTTAAATTAGGATGTTGAACTCTCGACATGATTGATATCTCTTCCTGAATGGTATCAACAACTTTCTGTTGTTCATCCGACGAATTACGACAGAATGACACCTATAATGGACATAATATAAACATATTATTATACTATTAACATTTTCAAACAATAAACTCCAAGTATAATCATATCAACAATGATTCGAAATATATTTTATCGCTGACGTTATATATCATACACGAGGAGGAGTGTTTCATCAGGATTTCCAAACACCGAGACTTTTGTTGAAAACCGAGGCGAAGCCGAGGTTTTTGAACAAATTTCGAGTGTATGATATAGCTTCTCAAACAAATCAGTATTTTAAGAGAAAATCGAGGCGAAAGTTGGCTTAATTTATGTAATTTCTTCCTCCGATATCAAAACCTCCGTCTCGGTCCTGATTTCCTTTGTTTTCGGTTCATGAATTATTAATGAATTTGAGAAATGCATGTCAAAGATGGAATCAAATTAAGCTATACTTGTAAAATAGTTAATAAACATCGTTTGGACAAAGATTTTTTCAATAACTTGATCCTTGAGTTTGCGACAGAGTTATAGGACCTATTTACACGGTGAATATTCACACGACTTTGACGTTGCGACACAAGTTGCACGAACAATTGCAGCGTGTAACATGCTGTGCAATGGTCAAGATCGTGTAGACTGCGTGCACTCTGTACGGGCGGAAACAGAAAACCCAATTTCCGTTCGTAGAGGCTAGATCGTTATACAGGTTAACTCGTTCAGAATTAAGGGATTCTGGTATCAATCGAGGACTTGTTTGTGAATAAAAGCATATATAAAGCATAATAATACAAGATAAAAAAATATTAAAAAGTTACAAGAGTAAAATGTTTGTAAATATATAATAGATGTTCCTAAAATTTAAATAATCCTACTTTGTTGCAAGACAAGTTGCTGCATTCGTTGCACTGAGTAGAACACGATTCTACTTTGAGCAACGATTGCGGCAAGTTATCTCGCGCGATTTTGACGACTGTACATGTCCAAGCTTGCACTGACCCACAAGGCCTGAGATTACGTCATACCTGCTTCACTGCCATCAAGGTACCACTTGCCTTATCACGCGCAGCGTAACAAGAAGAGAAAGCTCCAGTGCCAAGTAAATCAGTCTTAGTCCAATGAACACCTTCTAAATATACGTGTTTATCTTCAGCACCATCCTTCTCATCAACCTGTAAAGAAAATTTGACAAGCCATCAATAACTTTTTTGTTTTCCATTACGTCCACTTTGCCCACGCGGGCGGAGCGTGCATTGTTTAGTTCACATTGGGAGTTGGAATATGGAAATAGCCTAACAGATGAAATGTTGCGGTCATTACATGCAATTTTGCCACATACTACAAATTGCAACATGCAGGCAGGCAACCTCGTACCCAGGGCCATTTGTAGGGAACTGGGCCAAGATGGCGGGAACAAATGGCCCTGGTGGAGGCCAGGCTATCTCAGCCTCTGATTGATCAAGAGCTTATGGCGTAAAACAGACGGTTTCAGTTTTGTATTTTTTTTTAAGATTGTAGTTTGACCTTGTCGGTTGTTCCTGCACACGGCACGGGAAATTATATTTTAAACCATGCAATAATTAGGTGTAATTAGGTATAATTACTGTGTAAAGAACTGAGTTCTAGTTAATAAAATGCGCAATATACTGCGCATTTTGAGCTAGCCTCCACCAGGGCCATTTGTTCCCGCCATTTTGTTTTATTCGCCATCTTGGCCCAGTTCCCTACAAATGGCCCTGGGTACGAGGTTGGCAGGCAGGTTTTCTCCATTGATCATGATCTCTACAGTGGTTTTAATCGTTTTATCTCTCCAGAACCGG